>OZ010796.1:348191642-348354642 GCA_963932465.1 Maratus speciosus
ATAATAGATCAAATGGATGGATGTAGCCGGAAGCTTATATAGCATTTCACTTTTTCAAGGGTACGTACATGAAATACTAATATAAGCAAAAGCATAGTCGATTTCTGTAATAGAATCCAACATTAAGCTGAAAATTGAATTCCATATGTACCCAATCGACCACACACCAAAAAGCATAAATTTACCATGCCAGATAAACTGAATTAAAAAAATTATTAATCAATGCACGATCCGTAATAATGAACAATATGAATAAATAGAAACATTTAAACTTAAGACATCCCAGCAAGAGAATTGCAATGACCTTATTACAACTCAAACATGTATCCAATTTTAGCACAGCAAAAGTCCCGCCTAATTAATGGTACAGTTAAAATCAAATCCTTACGGCTGCAATTCATCACAGCGCGCAGATAATATTCACATTCTTATAAATATAATAATTATAATTAATATATATCGTCTTTATAAAAAAAATATTATATGCATTTAAAGGATCCTGGAATAAATTATTACTAAATTGTACATAAAAAAGTAAAATTTTAAAATTAAACGGGTAATAATTAAGAGATATAATAAAATATTTAAAAACAGTATGGCAACAATATTATTTAGAATTCAATAAATAATTATATAATACTACCATCTAGCGGAACTACATAAAATTAAAAAGTTAATAAAGACTATAATTGAACACAATCACATCTAAAATAATTTGTAGTGGTGCCATCTATTGTAAATACCAGATATAACTGTAGAAAATTTGCAAATTTAAAATATTTCTAATATTAGAACCGATTAAATCAATTTAAAACAGCACAATAATATCATTCTAAAACAGTATAACTAAATATCGATAATAATCACCTAGCATCTTTATTATAATGTTTTATAATTATTTCTAATTATTAAGTAAATTAATAATAATTTCAATTAAGCTACAGTGGTATATACAAACAAATTACAACATTTCTTCATACTGATAATTACAAATATCATAAACTGTATTAACGTCCACCATTATAAATCGAAATATATTGAAGTAAATCAATAAATGTGACTTAAATTTATATCAATATAATATAAATATTTTTATACAGCACTAAGAACAGCAACCTCATGAGGACAAAAATAAACATAGAAACTATAAAATTAACGTACCATTCCTTTTTTTAAATATATATATATTAAATCAACATTTGCGTATAAATTATTCAGACAACTCCTCCCTCCTCCATAATTTAACATCTATCCACCCAGCCAACCTATTTAAATTTTTTATATAGTTTGTATTTTTCATTTTTTTGTTTATTGTTAGTTTTTTTTTTATATATATATATATTTTATACGCAAAATGTTAATAGTAACATACAAGAAACCTCCCTACTACCCATTGTTTAGATATTAAGGAATATATGAATTTCTTAGGAAAACCATGAAATAATGCATCAAATATTGTTTAATGTTTTTATTGATAAGATGTGATGAACATAAACTTTTGATTCTATACAAATGATTAATTAGAATATTACGGTAAACTGAAATATGTAGACAGGATTTAAAATGAGTAAATGTGTTAACTTTGATTTGAAAGTCTTTACGTTTATCATAAAGTATCATATATCATGTATCATCATATATCTGTAATTGTTTTGTGATTATGATTTTTAGATCTAAAAAGTTAATAGTATTATTTGTTAAAAGGTTTTCTGTTAATTCTAAATTAGTTGGATAATCAACTGGAAAGTGAGAAATATTTGATTGTTTAGTGTCAATTAAAATTATGTCATCAATATATCGATACATTAGTATATAATCAAACTGGATGTAGATCCGCCTTGCGGTGTTCCTTCTATTTGTAGATAAATAATATTACCTTGCATATATATATATATATAACCATTAAATAAACATTACCGACCACCAACAAAAACTGAGAAATTATGAATAAAACGACATTAACAAATAAAGTTCCCCCTACACACTTAACATAGATTCCAAAAACATTGTAAAAAACAGCAGAAATTGAATAACATTAGCGGGCATGACCGAGCTAAGCTCGGTCAAAATTAACATAGAATTAATTAACATAGAACAATTCGATATTTCATTCTCACTGTATAATTCTTACTGTTTAGATAAAATTGGCATGATCCTAAGCCGTAGGGACCAACTAACCGAAATTCTTAGAACAGACGACCTAACCAATGCTTTTCTCGAACCCGAAAACGATGGAATACAAAATTTAGTCAAGATCGCTAAAGTTATTTTATAGATAAAATTAGCTTGATCCACGGTAACCCAAAAAAGGACCTACTAATCTAAATTTATCCAACATCTGACCTACCCCAATGGTCTTCTCGTGCTAGGAAACGGTGTAATAAGAAATTTTGTCAAAATCGTTTGAGCCATTTTTAGATCAAATTAGCTAAACCTTGACACATAGTGACCCAAAATGACTGGTTAATCGAATTTTCTTGAGCATGCGACCTAACCCTCCGAGCGTCTTGAAAAAGGGTAAAATTGTAATGTTGTTTTCTTTGCATTTTTTTTTAAATGCTAAGAAAATATGATTCTTTCAACATTATAATAAAAACTTTATAACAAATATGAATGTAATCCTTGAGAGTATTAATCATTCTTCAATGTATTTAAAATTCATTAAATCTATAGAATTATATTATCTTAAATATTGCTTGTATTGCTGTGAAACCTGGAACTTAGTGAACGGAATATTACGCCCCAAACACTTAGAGGGCTAGACCAATGGTCTTCTCGAACCCAAAAACGATAGAAAACAAAATTTAATCAAAATCATTAAAGCTGTTTTATAGATAAAATTAACTTGACCCACAGTGACCAAAAAATGAACCATTAATCGAATTGTCTCGAACATGTGACCTAACTGAATGATCTTCTCGTGCCCGGAAACAGTATAATACAAAATTTTGTCAAAATCGTTTGAGCCTTTTTTTTAAAGATACGTAAGATAAGTAAATAGCTTGACCACAGTAACCCAAAAATGCCCCTTTAATCGAATTTTCCCGGACATGCGACTTAGCTCAATGGTATTCTCCAGCTCAGAAACGATATAATACAAAATTTTGCCGTAATGCTTTGAGCCGTTATTTTAGATACAGTGACCCAAAATTGACCCACTAATTGGATTTTCTCGAACATGTGACTTAGGTCAATGGTCGTTTCATGCCCAGAAACTGTATAATACAAAATTTTGACAAAATCGTTTGAGTCGTTTTTTAGATATAAATAGCTTGGCCCACAGTGACCCAAAAATGACCCACTATTCGATTTTTCTCGAACATATGACATAGCCCAAAGGTCATCTCATGCCCGGAAACGGTATATTACAGAATTTAGTCAAAACGTTTTGGGCCTTTATTTAGATTCAATTAGCTTGACCTTGACCTATTGTGACCTAAAATGACCCACTAATCAAATTTTCTTGAACATGCGACCAAGCCCAATGGTATTCTCGCGGCCAAAAACGATAAAATACAAAATTTCGTCAAAATCGTTTGAGCCGTTTTCTAGATAAACTTTCCTTAACCCACAGTGACCCACTAATCGAATTTTCTGTAATATGTGACTTAGCCTATTGATTTTCTCGTAATCCAATACGACAAAATACAAAATATAGTCAAAATCGTTAGAGCCGTTTTTTAGATAAAATTGGCTTGACCCATAGGGACCCAAAATGACTCACTAATCGAAATTTCTCGAACATGTGACCTAGCCCAATAGTTTTCTCGTGCTGAAAAACGGTTGGATATAAAATTTAGTCAAAATCGATTGAGCAGTTTTTTAGATATAATTAGCTTGAACTTGACCCATTTGACCCAAAATGATCCACTAATCGATTTTTCTCGTACATGTGACTTAGTCCAATAGTCATCTCATGCCGGAAACGGTATATTACAAAATTTTGTCGAAATGTTTTTGGCCTTTTTTTGGATTCAATTAGCTTGACCCTGAACCATAATGACCTAAAAATGACCCACTAATAGAAATTTCTCGTACATGTGACCTAGCCCAATAGTTTTCTCGTGTCGAAAAACGGTTGGATATGAAATTTAGTCAAAATCGATTGAGACGTTTTTTAGATATAATTAGCTTGACCTTGACCCAATGTGACCCAAAATAACCCACTAATCTAATTTTCTCGAACATGTGACCTAGCCCAAATGTATTCTCGTACCCGAAAATGGTAAAATACAAAATTTCGTCAATATCATTAGAGCCGTTTTCCAGATAAACTTTGATTGACCCACAGCGACCCAAAAATGACCCACTGATTGAATTTTCTCAAATATGTGACTTATCCCATTGGTCTTCTCGAAATCGGAAATGACAAAATACAAAATTTAGTCAAAATCGTTAAAGCCGTTTTTTAGATAAAATTGGCTTGACCCATAGTGGCCCAAAAATGACCCACTAATCGAAATTTCTCGAACATGTGACCTAGCCCAATAGTTTTCTCGTGCCGAAGAACGGTTGGCTATAAAATTTAGTCAACATTGATTGAGTCGTTTTTTAGATATAATTAGCTTGACCTTGACCCAAAATGACCCACTAATCGAATTTTCTCGAACACGTGACCTAGCCCAATGATATTCTCGTGCCCGAAAATGGTAAAATGCAAAATTTTGTCAAAATCGTTTTAGCCGTTTTCTAGATAAACTTTGCTTGACCCACAGTGACCCCAAAATGACCCACTAATCGAATTTTCTCTAATATGTGACTTAGCCCATTGGTCTTCTCGTAATCCAAAACGACAGAACACAAAATTTAGTCAAAATCGTTAGGACCGTTTTTCAGATAAAATTGGCTTGACCCACAGTGACCCAAAAATGACCCACTAATCGAAATTTCTCGAACATGTGACCTAGCCCAATAGTTTTCTTGTGTCAAAAAACGGTTGGATATAAAATTTAGTCAAAATCGATTGAGCGGTTTTTTAGATATAATTAGCTTGACCTTGACCCAAAATGACCCACTAATCGAATTTTCTCGAACACGTGACATAGCCCAATAGTCTTATCGTGTCCGAAAATGGTAAAATACAAAATTTCGTCGAAATCGTTAGAACCGTTTTTAAGATAAAATTTACATACACACACAATTTTTACTCGTATTATAGTATAAGATAAATGGAATGATGGAAATTTGTAGAACTTAGACAGAAATATATATATACATATATACTCTACAATTATGATATAAATAATGAGTTTTGATCTGAAACATCTATTGTGATTATTATGGGAAAGTCTTTGCATTGTAGTTTTTGGTGATTATGTTATGATTTTTATTGGTGGATTAAGCTATTCGCTTGTTTTATGTATTTTATTGTACATATTGTATACTATATATATATATATTATTAATCAAGATTATTCAGTATTAATCGAGATATTTTTATTACATAGTTTTCTTAATAATTCTTTCTTTATTTTTTACTTTACTTTTATTGTTATTATATGTCTCATAATACATTATGAATAAAACAAAAATGGTTGTTCATAGTAAATTTATCGTTCCTGGCAAGATACACTTAGCATCATCGCAGTGTAGTGCTCGGTACAGGAACATTAATAGGGTTGTTCCTGGACCGACATCCAGTCACCTATTTTATTCGCCTCCACCACCTCTATTATTTAGAAAATGTCTGGATAAGAGAGGCAAGCCATGTCCCTTTGCTTCACAATCACAAATTGTATCAGATCCGGGTTTATCTGCATTTTGTAAAGCATTCAAAGTAGTATGTAACATTTGTAATATGCGGTATATAGGGCAAACATCTGGTCCACTACATAAACGTATTAACCAACATCGATCTGATTCAATTAAAAACAAGTCTAAGAACAAACAATCTACTGCCGAAATTCAGCATTTCCATAAACAAATTTAAAAATACAACAGCCTCAATCTTACAAATTCAAAAAAACATATCAGAACGTCTATTTTCAGAGTCTGCATTCATGCAATATTATGATACAGTTTATCCATATGGACTTAATACTGAAGTATTCAATAGGGATATTACAGTTTTTTTTCATCCACTAATAACATAACTGATTATAATCCAATTTATCCTATACTAAATCATAATTTAAATCACAGAACCACACGTAACAAACGAGGTAGATGTTCTCCTTCAATAATTGTCTCTAAAATAACCATAATTAAACAGTTAAATAACCTTCATATTAAATATTTAATTGATTATAACTGGTTATTAGTTCGTAAATACATCTTTACCATAAAAAAGAAAAAGCTTGCACACTATTTAAATATATTTCTCAGTAAAACATTCTCTATACATTTCTCAGATATATTTTTTGATCGTATTATGACCAGAGTCAATCAATTCAACATTAATTTACAAAAAAAAAACAAAAAAAAACTTAAAAACACAAATACACAAATGCTAATTACTTATACAAATAAAATTTTCAATAAAATTAATATTAATTCTATAATAAATGACAAAAAATGTAAATTTCCTATTCATAGTATTCAAATATCTAGAACTTTCAAATATCCAATTCCTTTAGGAAGAAAGATTTTTAATTATAATTATTTTTCAAAAAATACATCTGCAACAAGTACTTTCCCTTGTAACTGCAAAGACCCCTCTCTACAAAAATACATTAATAAAGATCATGGTCATATAATCACTGGAAATCTTAATATAGTAATGATATTACATTAAGAAAATTAACGAGTTATGACACTAAATATAGACTTCCATCAAAACTTAATATGAATTCAGTTATAAAGCAATTTACTTATGATATTAATTTATTTATATATAAAATTTCTATATATTACACTAAACCTATTGCATTTTTTAATCAATGGAAAATATTGGTTATTGATAAGTTAAGGGCATCTAAGGTTATCTAAGGGCAAATGTATCTAATCTAGTTAAAGTCAATATCAAACATATTTTTCACCAAATTAATAATTTTCAAAAAAAACTATGTAATCACATATATTGACAAATCCCCAAATAATTATGCAATCATATGAAAATCTTATTATCACCATTTTCTTACATCTTGTATTTCATCTAATAAGTCTTTCCAAAAAACTAATGATGATATTACAGTAAACAATCGTAAAAATAATGGTTATTATAAACTACTAAATATTTATACCCACAAACTTTAACTATCCTTTAGCGCTTATTCCTAAATTTCATAAGACACCAATTAAATTCAGAACAGTTACAATTGGATGTAATATAACAAATATGATAACAATATTTTATCAAAAATTCTTAGTCAAATTTATGAACTAACAACAGCATTAGATAATACACATTGTATAAAAAATAGTCATCAGTTGGTTAGTGTACTAAAAGACCTTAAATGCGTAAAAAGTATACGTACATACGATTTCAAAGATCTATTTAATAATATAAATCTTACAGACCTGCATAATATAATTAATAAACTATTTAAAACATATAAAAATCAATTAACTCTTCCTGCATACATGGCTATAAATTATTTTCGCACTTTAACTAATTTCATAACATACAATAACTATATGTTACAAGATAATATTATTTATATACAAATAGTCGGAATTCAACAAGACGGATCTACGTCCAGTCTGATGCCAGATTTATATTTATATCAATATGAACGTAATTTTTATAATGATAGCATTCTTATGTATCGTTACATTGACGACATAATTTTAATTGACACCAAAATATCCTGTAACCAATTTCCTGTAGATTATCCAACTAATTTAGAATTGACAGAAAACCTTTTAACAATACTATTAAATTTTTAGATTTAAAAATTAAAATTGCACAAAACAATTACTAATCTTTATGACAAACGTAAAAGACTTTCAATTCAAAGTTAGTACATTTACTCATTTTAAATCCTGTTTACGTATTTCAGTTTACTGTAATATACTTCTTAATCATATGTATAGAATCAACAGTTTATGTTCCTCACATCTTATAAATAAAAACATTAAACAATTACTATTTGATGCAATAAATCATGGTTTTCCTAAGATATTCATATATTCCTTAATCTACAGTTAGTTTATTAATGATCTAAACAATGAATAGTAGGGAAGCTATTTGTAAGTTACCATTAACATTTTGCGTGTTAAAAAAATATAAAAAAATTAAAAAATAACCATAAAAAATTAAAAATACAAAATATATTTTTAAAAATTTTAATAGGTTGGTGGGTAGATGTTAAATTATGTAGGAGGGAGGCGTTGTCAGGATAATTTATACGCAAATGTTGATTTAATAAAAATATTTAGGTACTTGGTATTAATGAGTTTCTGGTTCTGATGAATATGCAATCCTTAGTGCTGCATAAAACAAATTAAATAATATTAATTTACAACTATATTAATTTACTTAAATATGTTATGATCTATAAAAAGTTGACTCTAATACTGTATATGATATATGTATATATAAACATGTAAAAATTGTTATATTTAGATGTATCTGATTCCGCACCCCCCTCCATCTCTAAAGAAACAATTAAAAATACATAAAATTAAATTTATTAAGAGTCTGTTAATATCATATTTTTATATTATTATATTTATTATTAGTTATTTAATAATATTTTTATTTTACTTAATTTTTTTCTGAATTATAATTTAAAAATAATTATAAAAACATTACATTATAGATGCTAAATGATTATTAACGATATTCTGATGAGGAGATTTAGAATGATAAATGTTGTGCTGTTTTTTAAATAAGTATAAGTGTGGATCTATAATATTCAAAATTGCAATAATTCAACATAATTAATTTCAATAATTTCGGACAGATGGCAGCACTATATATTTCTACTTACTATTAGTTTAGAAAAAGAAAATGGAAAGAAACTTATAACTTGATGTATCATCGGTAGATGGCAGCATTATATAATTATTTACATTCCGTCTATTAAAATCTTTTTACCAACTGATATTATTTTTCTTCATTCCTAGCTATTTATTTAATAACTCTACTTCTTCTGTGCTATTTTGTAATGAATTTACTCTAGGATCCTTCAATTAGGATATAAAATAATTTATAATGTTTAGATTAATTACGATAATTATATATATATATCATAAATAATATTATTTACTTGGTATGATGATTTCAAACGGTATGGATTCGCTTTTAACTGTGACCCATTAATTAGGCGGAAATTTTGTTGTGATTTACGGGATACATGATTGCGATTTAGATATGGTGTTAAAAATTCTATTGCTCAGTAAGTTTTTAACTCAAATGTTCCATTTTTGTTTATGTTGTGCATGATGTTGTTCTGTATGGGTCTTACATTGATTAATTATTTGTTTCTTTCATTTTTTATGGAGTGGTTAATTACGCAGTGTAAGAGATAAGCTTCTAAGCTATCATCTTATTATTTCTTACTCGGAAATTAACCGCATTTTATTAATGATTTCGTAATATTGTACTTGATAACGAGTTACGAATCATTAGTTCCAATTTTTTTCGTGATTGTTCTCTTGTTTTGAGATCATTTGTGGTTTTTCTTTTTTGAATTAATGTTTTTAAATTTTGAGAACATACATTTCGTCCAAAGGATTTGTTGATGCTGACATTGATTCATTATTTCAGGTCTTATTTCATTGGTTAAATTGTTTGAGTTACAATTTGTTTTACAATATATTTTTAAAAAATTATGATTCCCTACATATATTTAATTATTTACTGGTTATTTAAATGATTTCGCCTTCCTGATGATTTTCCGTTCGGCAATTTTGAAAGTATTAACTTTTTAATGATTCATATATTTGTGATTAGGATATTGGTTAATTATAGTAGAAACAATTCATTAATGATTCGTTAAATTAAGAATAGTTGATCCTGCTTTATTATGTATACACCGCGTCACAAAAGTTTAGACAATCAATAAAATTTGCATTAACATAAGAATTAATAAGGTACAATTAAAATTCATGAGATAGGTAATAAATAAAAGCAGTTTTGCTGATATACACACATAAATTAAGATGAAAGTTTTGAAATTATAAAATATACATTAAATTATATAAAAATGTGTTGTCCCAAAAGTATAGACACATGCAATTTTTTTTTTTTTTTTTTTTTTTGGGGGGGGGGGGGTATTACATTTATAAAAGTAACAAAAAACTTACTTTTAATATTTAATTGTATTACCACGACACTTTATAACATCAATTATACGTTTTTCTATAGAATTAACTAAGCATTGCATTGCAGAAGGCGATATTTCATACCACGCTTTGTCAATTGCAATTTTTAAGTCATTTACACATGTATATATTGCTTTCCATTTTCATACATTTTACGAGATAAGAACGCCCATATGTTGATTCAAATCTGGACATGTACTGGCCAGTCTAATAGTGTGATATTGTTTTGCCTAAATCATGTTTTCGATCATGTGGAGGTATGGATGGATGCCTCATCTTGTCGGAAAGCACAGTCCGGTTCTGCTAGCAAATCCAAATTACGTGATGATAGAATGTTATTAAAAATGGCCTCAGTTGATACACTATATGGCCAAAGGTGACCGGTCACTTGCGATTTTTGACGTTTTGTTAAATATCTAGAAAAATACATGAGAAATTAACCTGAAAATACAGGTGTGTAAACAGTATTGTATAGGTCATATATTTCCGCGAAGATTTTTTTCCGAAACCCCATAGGGGACCGTCAAAAAATTGAAAAAGAACGAATATCTTTTGGATAACCCTGTAAAAACTAATGGAGCAAAAGCGTTTAAACTCGAGATTATTAATAAGTGGCTTATTGTAATATACTGTGTTCATTTTTATGAGGATAGCATGTATACTCGTAGAGAAATTAAGGTTTTTATAAAAACAGTCCCAAATTTCGCCAAGTTTTTTGCTTATAATTTGCAGAGCTCTTAATATAAAAAAAAGTTCTTTGCAGAAGATATGACGAACAATATTGTACACAAAACCCTGCAATCAGAATGAAAAAATAATAAAAATTGGATGAAAAATGAGCAGGTTTACTAAAAAATATTTCACTGCGCACGCGCGAAGGCAATCAAAATATAATGTACATAATGTGTTAGCCAAGTGTATAGAGAAACTTTTGTAAAAGTCTCAAAAACATAATTTGAAAAGTCTGATAATAATCGTTTATAGAATAGGCTCAAAATCCGTTGTTCCCAAAATGAAGCAAAAACATAAGGGGTTGTATCCATATATCCATTGATTAGTGCCAATTTAGCATACACAATATTGCACGTAATACTGTATTTGGATACAATCCCTCATCTTTTTGCTTCATTTTGGGAACAAGGGATTTTGAACTTATTCTATAAACGATTATTATCAGACATTTCAAACTATGTTTTTGAGACTTTTACAAAAGTTGCTCTATACATATAGTTAACACATTATACACATTATATTTTGATTGCGTTCGCGCATGCGCAGTGAGACATTTTTTAGTAAACCTGCTCATTTTTCATCCAATTTTTATTATTTTTTCCTTCTGATTGCAAGGTATTGTGTACAATGTTGTTCGTCATATTTTCTGAAAAGAACTTTTTTTTATATTAAGAACTCTGCAAATTATAAGCAAAAAACTTGGCGAAATTTGGGACTGTTTTTATAAAAACCTTAATTTCTCTGCGAGTATACATGCTATCCTAATAAAAATGAACACAGTATATTACAATAAGCCACTTATTAATAATCTCGAGTTTAAACGCTTTTGCACTATTAGTTTTTACAGGGTTATCCAAAAGATATTCGTTTTTTTTCAATTTTTTGACGGTCCCCTATGGGGTTTAGGGAAAAAAATCTTCGCGGAAATATATGACCTATACTATACTGTTTACACACATGCAATTTCAGGTTAATTCCTCATGTATTTTTGTAGATATTTAACAAAACGTCAAAAATCGCAAGTGACCGGTCACCTTTGGCCATATAGTGTAATTTATCTGTGCGTGAAATTGCATCAATTTCCAGAATTTCAAAAAGTTCTGTAAGCAGCAGAATTAAAGCTTCAACAAACATTGTTTACAGGAGAATGAAAGCAAAACCTTTCTTAAAGCAAAGACATAAAGATGCACGTCTAAAGTGATCTAGAAATCATATGTCATACGGTGAAAAATGGATTTCTGTCATCTACAGTGATGAAAAGAAATGGAATTTAGACGGCCCTGATGGTCATAAATTTTATTGGCATGACCTAAGAAAAGAACCCAAGAACTGTTTCAGCAGGCAAGAAATCGGAAGATCTGTAACGAACTGGTGAGGGTTTTCTTTCAACAACGCCAAATATTTCTAGGATTTATAGACAGAAAAATGAAATCAGAGGATTATCAGGATATTTTACGTACCAATTTACTGCCAATTATAGATTTCCCAGCAGGACCGGACTGTGTTTTCTAACAAGATAGGGCATCCATCCATACCTCCACATCATCGAAAACATGGTTTAGGCAAGACGATATCACACTATTAGACTGGCCAGAACTTAGTAGTCCAGATTTGAATCCCATGGAGAACATATGGGGGATCTTATCTCGTAAAATACATGAAAATGGAAAGCAATATACATGTGTAAATGACTTAAAAATTGCAATTGACAAAGAGTGGTATGAAATACCTCCTTATGTAATGCAATGCTTAGTTATTTCCATGGAACAACATGTATTTGATGTTATAAAGTACAATTAAATATTAAAAGTAAGTTTTTAGTTACTTTTATAAATGTAAAAAAAAAAAAAAAATTACAGGTGTCTATACTTTTGGGACAGCACATTTTTATATAATTTAATGCATATTTTATAATTTAAAACCTTTGATCACAATTTATATGCGTCCCAGCAAAGAGGAAATTGCTGGACAGCAGCAAGATAGGTGCTAGCAATGATGGAGAAGTGCTGGCTAATGGTCTACCATTGCATGACCACTGCTGGACAGCTTCAGTCAACTTTGCTGTTGGAAATCATCAAATAAAATTCTGGTGGGCTTCCGTTATATCTCATACGTTAGCCCACCACTACATAGAAGTGCACGAACTTTTATAGTATTATTGTTGGGAACCCTTACGCTAGGTGGCGTTGCGAATATCGAAGACATTGAGTATTTGAACACAATTTAAGCGGTGAAGCTAATTTTTTTTTGAAACTCTAAATAATATAGCACCTCTTCCACCAACAAAATAAATAAGTAAATGAATAAATAAATAAATTCTTTATTTCAACGCACTTTTTTTTCTCTTTAAATCTGGTTTTACTAAGTTATAAAGGATTTCGGTTTTCATAATTTACACAGTTGAGAATCAATAATAAAAAAAAGCGTATAAAATATATAGGATTTCTATACAATACAATAATTTCTATACTAGTTTAATGATTTAGAACGTAAATCACAAAAGAAACAAACTTGAAATAGTGTAATGAGATCTTGAAAACTACGAGCGGTCGTAGCATACGCTGAGAGTACTTGTTCTTGTTCATGTCCAATCATGAAAACCAAACAGCATCGAGCGTGGTTAGTACCTGGGAGGGTGACCACATGGAAACCGTTGCAAGTTCAAATATTTCAATAGACTATCTATTATATCTATAGACAATCTATTATAGACAGATATTTCTATAGCTCTTGGTGAAACTAGCTTATAGAAAAAAGAGCCATAATACTTGGTTTTTTTTCTATAAGAATTTTTTGTAAGGGAAAGTGCTGGGCCAGCAAAGGAACAGCAGTGGGATAGGTGCTAGCACTGCAGGAAAAGTGCTGGATTGAAGTAATGGCATACCAATGCTAGCCTGCTGTTGGCCATCACTGATGGGCCAGCTGCATTCCGCACGGACACTTTTTTACAGGTTTAAGTAATGGCACCCTTGCACTTTACCGCTGATGGCAGTGCTGGCTGCCATCTTTTTTCCAGCTGATGGCCGACTGTTTCTTTCTTTGCTGGGGTATATCAGCAAAACTGTTTTTATTTATTGCCTATCTCACGAATTTTATTTGTATCTTTTTACTTTTAATGTTAATGCAAATATTATTGATTGTCTAAACTTTTGGGAGGCGGTGTAATGTCAGTGTAATGTATTGATACTCAATTTATTAATTTTGATTTTTTAATAAGAAAAGAAAAAGATGATGAATTTTAATATTATATAATGGTTATATATATATAAATATTAAAGATGAAATCACAAATATCTGAACAAAATGGTAAAATTCTAAAGATGAACAAGATATGAACATAGGAGGCCAGGTGAAATATGAAACTATGAATAACCCACAGAATCATCAAAGGAGCTTGCAGGTTTAATTCATAGTGAAGAAGTGTTATTTCATCAAATTTTGTCGGCATTAAGCCTAAAATGACAAAATTTAGCTCCTAATTGCGCATCATAAAACAAAATAAATGATAAAAAACCAAGAGATCGAAAGAAAGATACACCTCACACAAGATATTAAAAACTGAAAAATTATTAGAGCACAATACCTCAATTATAGACAAGAATCTAAAACTTCAGAAAGTTGACCCACAATATTATAACATGTGAGGATGCAAACATATTTAGGACTATTAAAACATGTAGCCAACATTAGTAAATAAAAAACAAAACACTGCTGCCATTTGGTGTGAAAAGGGAAAACTATATTGTAACTAGATTTTTAACAAAAATGTTTAGTTCTGCCATCTATATCCATATAAAGGAGTGAAATCAATTGAAGAAATCAAGAAATGACTTAAATTAACATTTATTTAAAGTAGAATGAAAAAATAGGAATAAACTTAATAAGTACTGAGTAAATATAAAATAAATAAATAAATAAAAGGGCACTGATTAAATTAACCATTTTCAAACAAATATGATAAAATAAAAAATGAGTATATAAATAACATTTAAAAAACAATGAGGATTATTTTGAGATAGTAAAATATAGCCTTATATTATGTGCTAATATGTGAAATATTAATGAAAAATATATGATGCGAAATGCATAATACCCCTGTTTTATATATATACAGTACAGCCCCGATTATCCGCGGTGCGGTTTATCCGCGAAGCGAATTTTTTTTTATTTATTTAAGCCAACAGCAAGGAAAATACAATAAGCCCTACTAGTAAATTTAAACAGAAAAATTCATGTATTCGAAAGTAATAGAAGAATGTTTCTAGATTCGGTTGCCATGTTTAAAATATCAGATATAAAGTCTTGATGTCTTTTCTCAATTTTATTAACAAAACGTAAACACAGCAATTAAAATATTTAACATTTAAATATGACTATTATGATAAATTCCAGGGGAGCATATCAAGAACAGCTTCATTTTTAAGATACAAAAGGTGTTTCCAAAACAAGATACAAAAACAAGTGACTGATTTTTTTTTTAAAAAAAGGTGTAATTTAACACTTTTCGTACAGTATGTATGGCATTGTTTCTTGTTTACTGTTCTTTATTTTAGTGATTAAGACGTAAAGTAAAGATTTCTGCTGTACTGTGCATATGTATGTATTTTAAACGTTTTATTATGTTTTTTGTACACTAAAACATAGTTTTTATGTTGATTTTTTTTTCCGTGCTTTCAACCCATTTTCAGTCTTTTTCGGGTTATCCGCGGTGCCCTTGCCACCCAATTCCGCGGATAATTGGGACTGTACTGTATATGTATATATATCCATACAATATATAAACATATATACATACATATATACATGCTCACCACATATATACATATAAGGTTTTTATTTTTTTTTAGCATTCCCTACCTCAACTCTCCATAATAGTATTTTGATTTTTTTTATAAGAGTGTATAATGTATATAAAACATATACACACATACTATTTTTGTGTGTGTGTGTGTGTGTGTGTTTCATAATTTTTTTCAGAAATCCACATCCCAACCTCCATAATAGTGTTTTCGATTTTATAAAATATCTATATATTTAAAAGTGTTAGTGTTTTCCTGTGCAATTTTTCTTGGTTAAGAGGATAACACATCATGACTCTCATGACCTCAGAAACGACAAATTTATTTTAGACTTCAAATGGAACGATAGCAGTAAAACTATTCAACACCCATTCGACAGTGAAATATTTTTTAAACTTTTAAATCGTAAAGAATAAAACCAAACAATGCCTCTATATCAACGAATTTTTTTCCCGTGTAAAAATTATTTAGCAATGAAACCTAAGGAGGAAAATAACTACAAGAACAAGCACTCTGAGAAGCTTCTTTATTTACCTTGGGGGTAATTTCACAGAAGTGATGCAATATTTTACGGTTATGAATTGTTATATTTTATTGAAGGAAGAATGGATCAATTTTTGTAATCTAAGAATCGCGAAATAGTCACAACAATGATTGAAACAGCTAGGTAAATATTATAATATTCCTTTCTCTGTTTCAAAAACATCATAAATCGTAATAATTAACTGATTTTTTTTTTATATTTGAATAAGTTAAGAAAGTACTTTTAAAAAACTTTAAATTCAAAAGATTCTGGAATACATATAAAAATTCTGCAAAATGTTTTAATTACTATTACTCATTGATTGTACGTAATCCTAGGAGTAACGAAGATTGAAAATAAAGTTTTCAATTTCATAGAGAACACAATATAAAAATTCCATCCATAGAATTTTAACCCGCAACAACTTTTGGTTAAAAATTTTGATATCATTTGTTACTTTTATAAAATAAAATTTTTTTAATGATATATAAACCCTGCTACTGAAAATACTACAAAGAAATAATTAGCTTTGTCAGTTTAAGAAATATAAAACTGTTCAAAAACATACATCAACAGAAAATATATATTTAAAAAAAATAGATGTAATCAGACATTGAAAAAGCAAGAAAAAAAGTATGATTCACATGAATTATTTCTAAAATGAAAAAAATATAATGGAAATTCAAATGTTAATTATTTATTAAATATATCATACATCTTAGTTTGTGCAGTCACGTTAAAATTTTCGCAAAGAGTCAAAAAGTATAATTTCACATTTTATATATATATATATATATACATATAAGCTACAAAAAATTGCAACTGGAAACCAGAAAATTTAATTAGTTGATAGAACCATTGTAATTTTCAAGAAAAATACTATTATTGATCCAAACATTTATTTTCAATTGTAAAGAGATTATTTAAAAATACTTAACATTACTTAACATTTTCGCATCATCAAGAAGGGAATGGGGTAAGGGGCTTCCCTATATACTTAGATTTCCATTTAAATATAGTTTTTAGATAATAGTATAATGGATTAAAAGTTTACTATTAATAGAAGTTTGCTAAAATAATTTGTTTTAGATGTTAGAATTTTAGTTTAATATTATATTATGTTTGTGATTGATTAAATAAATGGCATTCATTTGTTAAGATCATGTGAAGTCTTTGCAAACATATTATATACAGGGTGCAAGGTTAAAGCCCCTTTAACCTGAAAATACTTACGAACGGAGAGAGCTGCAGCTATGTAAGTGAGGTAACGGTATAGTAAAGCGATTACGCTCGACCTAATGCAAACGACAGTAGTGCCCCTAGTGGCGAAATTTGGAAGATAGCCATTGCAAATCGAAAACGAAAAGAGATAGAGCAAAATTTCCAATTAGAAAGTTTTAGAGCATCAATTAATTAGCACGGAATGACATTTGGATCACACGGATAAGATAAATTGTTGCCTGTATATCAAAAATGTCCGAAATCGATGAGCGAAGATTCTACTTTGCATATTCACATTCCAGAAATGTAGCAGTGCACAATTGCTGATTGTGACGTTGTACTGTGCTGTAAGATCTGTAAAAATTTAATTTTCAATACGAACCCGGGCCCCTGGAATAGCGTTTTAGTGCTCTACCATTAAGCCACAAGGACGATGCCCAGCTTGGCATCTCTCATTCACATAAGTCGGTAAGACTACTACCGCAGCTATTAGATGGAAAAGTCTTCGTGAGCACACAATCTTACGGCGTAACATGAGACGCAAATGAACCCAGCATCGGTGAATATACAATTTTAATTAATTTTTCAACTACTTTTCAGCATTGAATATTAAAGACGTGAATTATCACTTTGCTAATTTTTCACTGCGGTAGCAGTCTTACCGACTTATGTGAGTGAGAGATGCCAAGCTGGGCATCATCCTTGTGGCTTAATGGTAGAGCACTAGAGCGCTATTCCAGGGGCCCAGTTTCGATTCCCGGCTTGGACATTTTGACTCTGTTGGTTTACGCTTAGGTAGCAAAGTGATAATTCACGTCTTTAATATTCAATAATGTCAAGCGTAATTTCACTGCTGAAAAGTAGATAAAAAATTAATTAAAATTTTAAATAGTTCTTATCGTCCGAATTTTCAGAAATTTCAATTGATTATAGATATAACAGCATCCGAGCTTTCTTTAAAATTCCCTGAAAGAATAGTCATATTTTGTAGTGAAAACTTGAGCCGAAGGTGGGCGAAACTGTGTCGGAACACCCCAGTTTTTAACGTTTTATTCTAAATTTCCATACACTTTATTTTATAAAAAATACTTCTGCTCGTCCGAATTTTTCGAAATTTTTGTAGGTGATGTAAATACGGTCTGCAGGGATGCTTTGAAAAGATTTTGTTGAAATATGGATGTTTAGTCACTTTTACCATAGAAAAAAGATCGTCTCCGTAAGGCGCAAAGTGACCTGTGGGCGCGAATTCTTTTAAAGAGTTAAAATTCGTATTTTAGAAAACAGATTCCACCGTCGAAGAGAAGAAAGTTTTAGCTTAACATCCGTATTTTTTGTTAACATACGTATATTTTGTGTTTGTTGCTTCCGGTGCCGTATAGGAGAAAAAGAGAACAGCGAACCCTTTTAGAATTTTTTTTCAAAAGGTTAACAACGGTACTTGTTTTTTTGTTGTTGTTGTTGTTTGTTTGTTTGTTTCAAATTGATTGCGCCATTTAAGACGTAAAAGTACGATATTTCAGAATATCCCTTTTTTTTTTTTTTAAACTATACTAAACGGTTTGACTGGTCGAAGTTTAAAAATAAATGACGAAAACACCCCAAAATACCTGTCTTCGGATCTTCATTTCATTCTGCTGTATAAATCGGGTTCTGGGCATGCGCGAGTTGGAATGAAAGAGATGAGTTTTTGATGAGAGTTCTTTATAATTTTTAATAACTCGGCTAATTAAAAAAAAATTAAAAACTGAACCTCGTGTGAATCAGGACCTGCCTTGGATTACCCTCACGCTAGCCATAGCCAACACACACATGCACACAGACAGAGCGAAAGTTTCTTTTATTAGTATAGATATAACCGAAGAGTCATTACATTATGACCACCTTCCATCTATAACAATGAGCTTTCCCAGAAGCAAAACCACGGCGCGTTCGCGGCTTATGTCGGAGTATATAAAGTGCCCATGTATTGTATTTCAAAACACAGCATGATTAGCGACATAATGGGAAAAACAACTGATTTATCAGACTTTGATAAAGGTCAAATCGTTATGGCTCGGCGACTGGAAACGTCGATATCGGAAACGGTGCGTTTGATGGTCTGTTCACGTGCAGTCTACGTAAACACGTATCGAAAGTGGCGTATGCATGGTGAAACAACAAGTCTCCGGCCAGTGGTGTGTCGCCCGCGGCCAATTGATTCCAGAGGAGAGCGGAGATTGTTACGCATTATTCGTCGTGATCGAAGAGCTGCAACAGCCGAAATCAACAACAGCTACAACACTGGCAGCCCAGGCAGTGTTTCTCAACACACAGTGCCGCTTGCACTATTGTGTATAGGCCTACGCAACCGGCGCGCCGGCCAAAGCACGTTCTTGTGCTGACTGCACGTCATCGCCAGCAAAGCCTGCAACGGACCCATGAACATCGGAATTGGATCATAGAAGAATGGAAGAAAGTTGCATGGTCCGACGAATCACGTTTTTTGGTCCATCACGTCGCCGGGAGCGTGCGAATACGTCAATTTCCAACGGAAACCTTGGCTCCCGGAGGCACAGTTGATCGGAGACAAGTCTGTGGCGGCTATGTTATCGCGTGGCTGATGTTTTTATGGAGCACATTAGGACTCTTAATCCCCGTATAACAATCTCTAGCGTCTGTGCACTACCTGAACATCGTTGCAGACCAGGTGAACATGACAACAGTGTTTCCGACGGGATATTGCATTTACCAATAGGATAATGCACCATGTCATACGGGTCAAATCATCAGGGATTGGTTCGAAGAGCATTCTAGTGAATTTCAAATCATGTCCTGGCCTCCGAATTCACCTGATATGAATCCAATAGAACATTTGTGGTTCGACCTGGAAATCCAAATTCGTGCTGCCACGTTACCACCTATCAATGTGCGAGAATTACAGGACCAGTTGGTTAGCGCTTGGTACCAGATACCTCAAACTACCTATAAGAACTTTGTCGAGTTGATATCACGTCGGGTGTTGGCAGTTTTGAGGGTGAAAGGTGGTCCTACACCGTATTAAACAGGTGGTCATAATGTAATGACACTTCGGTGTATATGCGTCTGTGTTTTTAAATATGACTGAAATTAGCGATTTTTTATTTTTAGTGGGTTTTTTTTTTTTTAATAATCTACATTTGTAAAGCATATATATGAAAGGTACATTAAAAAAAATAATACTCAAAAACATTTATAAATTAAATATACCTTACCCGTGTCCCTAATTCTTTGCGCACCAGTTTAAAAGTGAAGTTTTGCAAAGAAAAAAACGCAAGCTTAATTTTGTATAAATAAACAATCAAATTATTCAAATGTCAGTCATCTAAAATGAATTACATTGAATAAAAAAGTAAAAGAAGTCGCACACTTAGAATTGGGTATATAAAACGTTTTCCCTCTTAAAATAGAAAGCCGTATTGTTTTGCGCATGTGCATTTAAAGAAAGTTTTCGACAATTGCAATTGTATGTTTTTTACCAGTTATGCAAATTATCGCACCAGGAATTGATGGCATGTGTTGTTTAAAATAAGAGCGGTTTCAAATCAGTTAATAAGAAGAAAATATGTGGTAAAAGATTATCGGTAGGCTTGCGTAAAAAGATAAGCGTAAAACGTAATAGTGGGTGTCTAATGAGGCAAATAGGCAGGGATTTGATGATTCCTGAATCAACAGTGCGGTATGTTTTGAAAACTTTCTTTGTCACTAGAGATATACAGCCAAGAAACAGCATCGGTCGCCCATCAACAACAACGGCTCGAGAAGATCGAATGCTGCGTCGAGTGGTAATGAACAGCAGATCAGGAACGATGACAGAAGCCGCATCCCTATGGCAAGACAGCATAGGGCCACCAGTGACTCGTAAAATGGCTACAAAAAGATTGCTTAAAATGGGCTTCAAATCTTACAAAAGCAAACGTAAGCCGATGTTAACTCTTGCTCAAAAAAGGAAACGTTTTCTGCGGACTGTGTACTAATTAAAATGGACAGATCAGCATTGGCAAAGTGTTATAAGGTCGGATCAATCTTCTTTTCCAATTTTGTATGGAAATATCGGTCGTCAAGTCGTTCGGCAAAGAAATAAATCTTTAAAACTAAAATGCGTCAAACATGAGCGCAAGTTTCCGTCATATGTTCAAATTTGGGGAAGTTTTGGTTATTCTGGCGTCGACCAAATGATGCCATATGACGGGACTATCAATGCACAACGTTATCGAGACATTTTGCGGAATCAGTTGTTACTTTTAATTCAGAAACGTGGCCTTCAATCGGGTTATCTTTTTCAACAAGACGTAGACAAACCGCATTTAGCTAGGACGACAAAAGACTGGCTTCAACAAAATGATAGTCCTGTGCTAGATTGGGTTCCGAACATTGATCTTATCGAGGTTTTGTGGCGGGACTTAAAGAAGGAAGTTCGAAAAAGGAAACCACGTGACAATCAACAGTTTAAAAGAATTCTTTTTGAAGAATGGCAAAAAAATTCTAATTTCTGAGTGTCAATGATTAGTTTCAACTATGCCGAGAAGAGTCAGAGATGTTTACGCGCCCAAAGGACGACTAACGAAGTGGTAAGACTTACTCATTTCGTCTCATTTGAACATGCGCAAAACATTAAGGGCATAAAAAACTTGCAAGAAAATGGAATTCATTGGCCACAAAGTTTGTGTTGTTTATTATTTTTTGTTAAATTTCACCATGTAATACTAAAATGTATCACTTTTCATTAAAAATAATTTACATAAAATATTTTGAATTATTTTTTACTTTTATTGTCAAAAAAGCATTGATAAAGCAATGCGCGAAAAATTAGGGCCACGACTAATGTATATATATACACTAGTGTGCAAAACGAATACAAAATGTCACTTTCTAAACACGTGAGTACTCAAAAGAAAATTCTATAAGCAGCAAGTGTAAATAATAGGTGTTATCCTAACAGCATAGCCAGCCTATAGGAAGTCTCCATGACCTCACAAAGAGTCACAAGTGTCGCAGTCACTACAATGAACTGAAATGTGATATCTTTCATTCGTCTCATTCTTAATCTCATTTGATCACTCCACTGAGAAGTCACCATGACTGCTGCTTTGTGACGAGTCACCAGATGACTTTACAATGAAGTCACCTTGTGACCCCCATGTGAACGTCATTTGGAGTCTCCATTGTAAAATCATCACGATAGCTGTTTTGTGACGAGTTCCCAAGTGATGGAAAATGAAATCATCTGGTGACTTTTCAAAAAGGAGTGCAATGGTGACTTCACAGTAGCGTCTCGGTCACCTGAAAGTCACCATGTGACTTCATTGTGACATTATTTGGAGACTCAGCACGATGCAATGCTCACGATGACTTCAAAACTGAGTCTTCAAATAACAGTCACATGAGAATCACAAGGTGACCTAGTTGTAATGTCACCTAGTGACTTATCACAAAGCAACAGTCACAGTGATTTCTCATTGAAGTAACCATATGACGATCATTTTAGAGTAATAATGAGACGAATGAAGATCGCAAATTTTGTTTCTCTGTAGTGACTGGGACACTTGTGGCCATGCGTGACATGAAGGAGATGTCACATCAACTAGGTGTGTTGTAGATATAATACAATTTTGTGTACAATTTTGTGCCCCGGACCCCCTTAAACATGCTATCAAGAAGAAACGAAAAAAAAACCCCAGCAAAAGTCATTTTACCTCTATTTTTTATATATTTAATTTATGTTACATAACACCTTCTTCCACCCGTGTCTTCAATTACAAAGTAATATGCAAATATGCCGTCTCTTACGGATTTTCAAAGCAATCTTTATGGATTTAATCAACGATGCCAACCTCCAGAAATCTTTCCGGCAATAAGACCCGTAATTTTCGGTAATTTCAAGTAATCACTTACTGTAATGCGGTAATGGATCGTTAAAATCCGTGACGATTCTTGAGAATCTATAACAGACGACATCTCTGAATATGATACATGAAGGCATCTATTATGAGATATAACAAAAATCGCAAATTTAAAAAGGTACGTTTCTTGTCGCTGAAATTATACTAAAAACGTTGGTATTCAATACTTACAACGTCGAACAGTGGTGCAAAGAGACTGAGCTACGTCTTTTCCTATTTGTTACGTAGTTTTTAACTTAGGTATTCACATATTATTCTTTTTATTTGTAAAATGAATTAATACTGTATTTCTTTCTCTTAAACACCCGCTTATTTGTCTAGCTATTGCCTAGGGCACTGGCTACTAATCAAGAGCTGCCGTGTTCGATTCATGTTTCAATATTTTATAATGGGATGGATTTTTTGTCCAATAAGCTATCGCGTTAGAAAGTTATTGTAGAATCTTAAACAAACAGACCAATCTTCCTTTTAAAATACTAGGGAGTCCAACCCGGACTTCCCCAATTACAGAATATAACTGAAAAACATTTTTTCAAATTGAAAACTCTAATAGGTTTTTTACATATATTTTTTAGATTGCCCACTAACTATACCAAAAATCCTTTTTATATGAAAAATAGCAATCGTGTATTCAAATAAACTGTTGAAAATTATTAAAAGCGAGACTTTCGTATTTGCCTCATGTCAGGAGTTAACAGCTAACAAAAATCACCACAGATCGCTATTAACAGCAGCCTTTTTGAATATCATAATTTCGGCACTTTAAGAGAGTGATTCTATTACATGTCTTGAATTCGTGTTTTATTTATATTTTATTATTTTATTAATTAATCGACGAAGTTTTAATTTCGTTATCAAATATAAGCCGGAACCAAATGCTGATTTTATATTAATTTAAGTGCAAACGGATTTATCATTCGTAATCGTCTGCACGCGATAGACTAAATAAAAATCATGCTTGAAAATTATCTTAAAAAACACAAAAAAAAAATGAGTAGATTGCGACATAGTTTTCAATCTAATTTCGATACAGTTTTCAAACAAATTGCATGTAAAAGTACATTTTTTTTCTCAATTCGACGGTGTAAAAATTCAAAGGGGTGTCATATTTAGAAGTTTAAAAAATTGCAGTAAAAGCGAAATTTAATCGCCTGGTGTTGCTAACGTCAAAATGACATCAGAGTTACGCACGGAAACGTTTGTTCTTTATAATATACATAATATATATTTATAAACATACAAATTACCATTAAATCCCACTCCCCTCGCAACAAAAAAGACTGATATATTTTATATTTCTCCGTAATCACTACCAAAAAAAAACATTTAACCCGGGAGAATGCGCGCATACCCAGGGTGTGAATGGTTTTTACTTTGTCACAAAAAAAAAAAACAAATAATAATAGTCACTTTATTTAATCGGAGAGAATTTTGCGATAAAAGAAGTGGAAAATTACTTTTAAAAAGGTAGTGGTGACAATTGTAAAAACCGTACGCACTCCGGGCCTATCAGGCCCAGCGCGCGTCCTCCCGGGTTAAATAATTTATCTTAAAATCATTTTAATATTGCAGGTTTGTGTAATTCATAATATTTCTACGCGAATGTGCTAGATGCAATTTATGCATCACAAAACTGTCAGAAATACATATGAGGTCACTCTTTCACATCTATTTTCAATCACGAAAATTTTAGTGCTCCATGGAAGTTTAACCATGGATTTAAGTGCGCCGTTGAATAAATAAACGGTCAAGTGCGAGTATTACTCGCGCTCTATAGGTTCCGCAGAATAAATATATGAATTATTAATTGTATTATTAAAAAAATCGTCGCCAAAAGAATAATAAGACTTTGCAAAAAACTATACAAAGTAGGGTTGGGTAAAGCTGTATATACTAGAAAAGTTTGAATGGGTATACCATAAAAGTTCAAAGAGATATGAAGCCTAAATGATATCAAATATTGCTATTCTGTATAACTCTTTTTTTTTTTAATCTTATACTAATCCGTTTATGATAAACCTAATTCGGTAATGACAATAAAAGTAGTGCATACTTAAACTTCATTTGGCATTTCATAAAACTAAATTCAGCGTAGTAATAATCTTTTCTTTTTACAGTGTAGCTAAAACAAAACCCTTCTTCGAAGTTTAAATTTAGCATTGTGTTAAGCGCGCTTCGAAAGGAGGTCACAAAGTTACAATGCCGCCTTGATCCGTGCCGTGTTTTTCCAGATGGAGTTTTAATTAACTTTTAAAGACACGGGAGGCGTATTGATAGATTCACTCAATGCAAACTAGTCACCAATCCCATAATATTTATGTGATTAATTCTAATTAAATTAGTCTGTTTTTAACAATTTGACATTTATTGCTTTTATACTGGTACTGGGTATTACATTACATAAATATATCATTAAAAATTTTATCTGTGCCTTAAAAACCGATGATACATAGAGTACGCCCTCATGATACGTCCAAACCGTTCGTGTCTTAAAGGGTTAATATTTCGGCTAATTAGCGACATTTTTTTTTTCAAAAATCATTATACGTCTGCTACGATAGGTACCTCCAGCGCTCCTCAACACCTTTGCTGAATGCCCGCAAATCGAAATTTGTGTGTAACGGAAAAATGTATACTTTTCTCAAAAACTATGATACCTAGGGTAATCGCTATACTTTTCCTGCAAGGTTCAGAGTAACGTCTACTACCTCTAATTTTTTCATAATTTTAGTTTCATCAGATTTGGAAATAGAGGGGGGGGGGGGGGACACATTTTTGCACTACATTTTCGACAATATCTCTGAAAATATAATACAGAAAATTAAAAGAAATGCATTTTTGAGTTCAGCTTTACGAAAGCTTTCATTTGATATCCTACACATATACAAAGAAAATATTTATTTTTCAAGTAATTTAATTAGCCCCTCTACATTTTTCTTAAATATATTTGTGAATGTTTAATAGTCTGTATATATGTGGGTAAATAGTCTTTATTACTTCCCTCAATTTGAACTTTCCACGTTCCATAGTTTACGAGTAAAACGGCTGTGACAGACGGACACAGGAGTGATCTTATAATGGTTCCGTTTTTAGTTTTTAAGTACGGATCCCTAGAAAGGTTGAGAAACACTGCTCTAAAGAATAGCATATATCGATAAAATATGGAAATATGTGCAATTTTTTATACGTCAAAATAAACGTAGAAATTTAAAATTCCAAAGATAATCAACTAGAAGATACTATAAAAAATTAACTTACCAATTTAACAATTAAAATGTTTTCTTTTTTGAACTTATTTTAATAAAGAAAATTCACCAGAACAAAAAATATTTATGTTTTAACATTAATTGCGGGAAAAGCATCACAGCGAAATTAATAAATGACACAATCTTTCGTAATTTGTAAATTATTATTTTTATATATACTAAACATTCTAAACGACACGTCTGATACCATTAGACAATACTTGCTTACATACATTGTGTTTTTTAGAAAATATACACATGCGACAAAAACTTCGTTGCTTAAAAATAATTGTAATTTTTTTTACGTTAAAATTTGAAACGAAATCACCTTGGAACGGGGGTTTAATAATAATGGATGATTTTTTTTAATCCCTTGTATCACCATGTTCCATATCTGTAACATACCCAAAAGTAGATAACATCTCCACAGCCAGCTTTAAAAAAAGGATTTTATTAATTGTTCATATCTTCCAAATTGGCAGTTAATACAAATTATTTGCAAGAATCCCCAACAGACGGAGTTAGTGAGTTAATTTTTCATATCAGAATTTTATAAATACTTTGAGTAGTTTCACGCGGTTATTGCTAAAATAAATTTAATGAATTTAGTGAAAGTAAAAAGGTTGCGGTGTCCAGAAATAGATTTTTTACAAAGTTAGTGCATATAAATTTACAATTTTGTATTAGAAAATTTACAATATTTATGAGAAATGTGTATTTCTGCTGATATGAAACAAGCACCTTTTTGTCGATATTTCTTTTATTTTAATATTTTATTTTATTTATTTATTTATTTTAATATACAGGGTGTCCGGTCTCAACGGTGTCCAATGGTTAATTCCTAAACCGTTAGTCATGGACATATAGTTCCAATTGCAAAAATGTTTTAAATGAGGTAAAGAAGTATTTTTAAAGCGATTTGGGTCAAGAAAAACATTTATTAAAAAATTACGAAATTAAAATTTTTATACGGTCCCCAAGTCCTATAAGTGATATTTAGGAAAAATATCCTATTGTACTGACAAGTAATACAAAAAAAGTCCCATTCCTCTGCGATTAAAACTGACCAAGTAATAGATGTTTAAAGTTGGAGTATCTTTTTTGCTGCAAAATAGGGGTCAGTCACAAATTTACTAGAAATAAAAATAATCGTCAGATATAAAATTTAACATTAAACATTGAGAGTAAATTAACATCACAATTATATTTCGAGATTTTTGTTCATTCTGACATATTAAAACAAAATATACAACTTGTACTAAAATATAAGTAAAAAAAAAAAAAAAAAAAAATAGAAATTTTGTTAAATGATTATAAAAGCAACAGTCACAACTCTTTAGAAAATGATACATAGTTAGATTGCCTAATCTAAAACTTCTTTTTTTTTATATGCGTATATTTTTATACATAACTTTTGAATGGCTGCTCTGAATATGTTAAGGAAATTAAAATGTCCCTTTTTGAAAATGATCCTTATATCACTTTTATTTTCTTTTACATTAAACATCAATTATTTGAATTATATGATTCTACCTGTGCGATTACTTCGATGATTTAAATAAACATAACAAAATTGTTACAATATTTTAATATTTTGTTGTAATAGAGCACAGATTTATCCATTAAAGGTCGGACATCATATAACCGCCCACATTCTCTCTTTTTAATTAACTTTTCTTTTTTTAAGATCTTGTTCTATTTGTCCTTTTATTGTAATGATAAAAAAATAATAATTGTTATTATTTTTACATTACCCCTTCTGAAAATTCCACTGTCTCTCCCCTCAGCAAATATTCATTAGAGCAGTTATTTTTTTTTTTTTTTTTTTTTTTATTAAAAATCAGGGGAAAAATACTGTTAAATCAAAGCATATGTTAAATTATTAAATTTTAACATTTAACAATTTATAATTTTTTTTGCCGTACTTCTCGCTAAGCAAATTTCAAAAGCATATAAATCACTTTTGCCGTCAAACACTTGCCTCTGCACTTGCCAAGCACGAATACCGCCAAGATGAGTCACTTTGACGCCGAAAACTCTGGCCAATCAGAATACAAATAGGCAAAGCATGGTTGGGAAAAAATATGCATTTTAACCTTAGAAAGTATTTGTATGTGCATGATTTGAGGCCGCAAGTGTTTTGGCACATCTATTGTACAAATAAAGTTGTTTACCTCATTTTCCTTGCCCAATAGGAAAAATTTTCCCTCCATTTAATATTTATTTTTTGTTTAGCAATTATAAATTGCATTTTGATTTTGGTCTCTAAAATATTTTTTTCAAACAAGTTTTTATAAAGAACTAAAAAGTTGAATTTGAAAAAAGCATAATATCATCAAAATGTATAATAAGCAATCCCTGCTCATACATCGCAATGCATCTGACATCTTTTGTGCGGCACTGTATAAAAAATATAAACGCAACGCACTTTCATTTGGAAAAATTACATTGTGAATCTTAGTGCCTTACATAAATGTTACTGATTTTAATTTTAAAATTTCTGTTTGTAGGTAATAATGTATACGAAATTTTTGGAGTGGTCCTGTAAAATAAATATAAATGGTACGCACCTAAAATCATATTAATATTACATTGTCATTGGATTTACATAATTATGCAAAATTTAATCTTGATCGGATGATTGGAAGTGAGTTAAAATTGGAATACAAATTTTGAATTAGGAAGACATACATACGAACGTCGAAATTAAAAGCTTATAAAAATAATACAACTTTTTAAAATAAAATCATCAAAAGAAGCACACTCATTTCCTTACTAAAAAAAAAAAAAAAAAAAAAAAAACAAAAAAAAAAAAAGTCAAAATACAATTGAAGACGTCAGTTTCGAAACTCGCCTTATCCGAAGTTTAAAAAATCGTGTTTCTCTATCTATTCTATTGGTATAAATGTACCAACCAAGCACTACAATCTCCAAATTTTCAATGAATACCAATGGACGCATTTAAAGGTTTTACGCGATTTCCCAAAATTTGATTTTCTCGATAAGGTGAGTTTTGAAACTCACTTCTTCAATTATTTTAACCAATCTGAAAGTTAATTACTAAAAATTAACACTACCGTAATATTTATACGGGGGCAGCACCTTCAGTTAAATCACTTTAAAAATACTTCTTTACATTATTTAAAACATTTTTGTAATTGGAACTATATGTCTTTGACAAACGGTTTAGGAATTAGCCATTGAACATCGTTTGGAGTGGACGCCCTTTATAATACTTTAAGCACTTCGTGCACGACCCCTGAAAGCTTGGTCCAACTCATCTGTTTTCAGTTACAGAAAAGTGGTTTAAGTCATAAAATTGAAAATGTCATAACTCGGTCAATTTTAGTGCTAGTTGAATGGGACTTTTTTTTGCCGTACTTGTTAGAGAAATAGGAAAAGTTTACTAAATATCACTTATAGGACCGGGGGACCGTATAAAAATTTAAATTTCGTAATTTTTAAATAAATGTTTTTCTTGACCTAAATCGCTTTAAAAATAATTCTTTACATCATTTAAAACATTTTTGTAATTGGAACTATATGTCTATGACTAATGGTTTAGGAATTAGCCATTGGACACCGTTGAGACCGGACACCCTGTATATATATGCTTCAAAATATGTATTCTATGTCTTAGTAAATATATTTTTCCAATCGGAGATGTTGCGATACAAAGAGTTAAGAGAACATGGTACTTTATGAATTATTTTTTATTTGACCTTTTTGCATTATTATTAAATTATTTTTTGAAAGAAATGATTTAATCGGGAAAAAACATTCTTGTGGTAAAATTTAAAAATTATATATATATATGTATATATATATATATATATATATATATATATATATATATTAATTAAAACCACTCTTCTCCAATAATTCTGAATTTTTTGAAACGTTTTATTATTATATTTTATTATGATTTTGCATGCCTGTCTTACAAGTGTGCTATATAACTGTAAGGATGAGATTTCCAAAAAGTTAATTAATTTAAGACAAATAAATATAATTTCATGACACATCTAAAAATATAGTAAAAATGACTATTTACTTAACATTTTTATATTCGAAAAATACTAGGAAACTCTACCTTTATGATCTACGCTCACCAAATCTCGTCCATACCAGGCAGGTTCTAGAAATAGGTTGATTTACTCTTTTATAAAAAGATTACCTGATTACGGAAGATTTAATGATACTATCTTGACCACATTATCTTTGACTGGGAGATTTTTCCGTAATCAAGGTGTTATCCACCGCTGTCGCGACAGCTGATGGCTGTTTTGTGACTAATTAAGTAAGAACAATACTTAACCAATTAGTAAGATGAATTACACATTTGAAAATCACCTTGCGTAAATTGGTTAAGAAAAATTGCCGCTGCATCCTGGACTTTTATAACGACACTATAAGAAACTTGTTTTAAATATAACGTTTTATATATTTTTCAATTGAAAAGTGTTTGTAAGTATTATTATTGTGGGCTTTTTTTTAATCTAAAAACAGTAGGTAAAAAACGGTTACTTCAAACTATGAATTAAATCTCTATTCAGATCACAAAATTTTAAAGGAAAAAAGTTTAAAAAAAAAAAATTAGACAAATTTTAAAAATTATTGGGCACTGCACACCACAATCCAGCCAAGTATGTGCAGCAAAAGATAATTATTAAAGCACATAAATTAACGTCTGAATTCCATTTTTAATTATTAAAGGTACACATATATCTGTCTTAATATATGTGTACCTTTAATAATTAAAAGATAATTAAATTACTGTGCATAATTTTTTATCCTAACTTATTTAATTGAACTGTTTTGACTGATTTCACCATTAAATAGCTCTTAAAATAATTCTTTGATTTAAAAACTGTCTGCTTCAGCATGTTTATCATACATTTCTCCATAAAACTATCAGTTTTCATGTTTTAATGCGCAACAGTTTTTGCAGTATAATCCGCTGGTTACAATAAATTCACTTACGGCTCCAGCATTAGTTTTTTTTTCCTTTTAAGAATGGAGAGAAACTACTTTTATCACTCCGATCCTTAATTTCATGAAATGCAAAGTTCGTAAAAGATAGCGAGCCAATTGAAAAGTATCTGTTGCAGTTTTAACATTTTGATTATACTGAAATAGTGAGAAAACACCAATTGAGAAAAATGAATTTAAAGATTGCAATTCTAAATAATTTAAGGATAATTGTATGCGGTAAAATTGTTTTTTCGCATGTTTTAAATTATCAGATCTTTATACAGCATTTGGTTAAATCGTCATCATCATCATCATCAACCGTTTTCAATCCGCTGCTGGATGTAGGTCTCCCCATATTTTTCCAATGTTTCCTGTCTAGTACTTTAGTCATCCAATTAACACCGTCCACTTTTCTGATTTCATCACTCTATCTTACTTGAGGTCGTCTCCTTGACCGTTTTACATCTCTGGGATACCACTGTAGGGTGTTTGTGCCCCAACTATTGTCTTGTCTTGTTGCAATGTGCCCAGCCCATTTCCATTTTAGCAGTTTAATTCTTTCAATGATGTCAAAAATTTTCGTCTGACTTCTTATCCAGGTTATTCTCTTTCTGTCTCTTTTAGTTATACCTAGCATACATCTTTCCATATTTCTCTGCGTTGTTTGTAATATTTGTACCATTCGTTTTGTTAGCATCCATGTTTCTGCTCCATAAGTTAGTACAGGCAAAATACATTGGTTAAACACCTTTCTTTTCAAACAAAGAGGCATGATACTCTTCAGAATAATATTGTTTTTCCCAAAAGCACGCTATCCGTTTCTTATTCTTCTATTCATTTCATTCATGATACTATTGTCCGATGACATTTCCTATCCAAGGAGCACATAACTTTGCACTTCTTTAATCTCAGTGTTGTTGTAGACGATTTTCTTTTTTGATGCAAATGAATTGAACATCACCTTAGTCTTTTCCAAATTTATTTTTAATACAACATTAATGATAGCTTTCTGCCAAATCTTTTAGCATATTTTACAATTCTTCAGGGCTGTTGCTGAAAATTAAAATGTCATCAGCGAATCGGAGATGACTGAAATACTCCCCTTTTACTCTAATTCCTTTGTTTTCCCAATCCAGCTTCTTGAAAGTATTTTCTAAGACAGCAGTAAAAAGCTTAGACGAAATGGTGTCCCCTTACCTAACCCCCTCTTCCAAGCTTGATCTTCGCTTTTCCTTTGTCCAAACGGATGGTTGCTGTTGCTTTCTTGCAAATCTTCTTTATGATATTGATGTAAGGTTTGTCTATACCAATGTTCTCCAGAGATTCTACTACTGCTAATATGTAGACTCAATAAAATGCCTTTTCATAATCAATAAAGGCAAAGCAAAGAGATAATTTATATTCCTTATGTTTTTCCATGAGTTCCCTTACCGTTTGAATAAGATCCACTTCGGAATCCTGCTTGTTCTCTAGGTTGAGCTGAGTCTAGAGCTGATTCAAGTCGTGTCGTTAAAACTTTAGTGAAAATTTTATAAATCACTGATAGTAAGCTGATAGGACGGTAGTTTTTAATGTTTTCATTATCCCCTTTCTTGTAAAATAGCACCATCACAGCATTATTCCAATCTTCTGGTACATCTGACTTCTCGAGACATTTGGAAAACAGTAAGGATAGCATTTTTGTAAATTCTTCTCCTGCTTCTTTGATAAGGTCAGTTGTAATTCCATCTTCGCCAGGGCATTTGCCTTTTTTCATAAATTTAATGGCTTCTAAAACTTCATCTGTTATCACTGGGATTATCTTTCCAGTTTCTGTTAAGTTTTCTCGTGGATCACGTAGGTTGATTTCCCTTTGATCTTCACGTTTATATAGATTGTTATAGAATTTTACGACAATGTGTACTATTTCTTTATTGATTTTGGTTATTGTTCCATCTGGCCTCTTTAGTGCAAAAATACATTTTCTTCCAACACACAGTTTGCGCTTAGCTGATTTTAAACTTTTGTTATCTTCTAGAACTTTCTTGACAAGATCACAGTTAAATTTTCTGATATCTTCTGTAACCTTACCGTTTTACATAATTCAGCATATTCAACTCTCAATTTATGATCGTTTTTCTTCATTTTAAATTCTCTGCGTTTCTTCATCAATCTCCTTGTTTCTTCTGTTATTTTCTTTGTCTGCTTTACTTGTGCACCGACGGCTATCTTCTTTGCAATATCTTGTGAAGCATCGGTTAGTTTCTTGTTCACTACTGTAACATCTTGCTCTTCTTCTAAAGTTGATTGAAGTACTTGGAAATGCTTTCTAAGTTCCAAATGAAATTCTTCTTTATGTTTTGGAGATTTATAATATCGATTGATTTCTTTGAGTATTGCAAAAGTTTCATTCTTTCCACTTTAGTATTTTAACAGCAATTTGCATCTAACCAACCTGTGATCGCTTCTTGTATTGAAGTTATTGAGAAGGATGCAATCCTGAATAAGATGCTTTTTGTTTGTCAAGAAGAAGTCGATTTCACTTAATGAGCTATTTGCACAATGCCATGTCCATTTTCTTTGTGGCTTTTTCTTGAAAAATGAATTCATGATATACATCTGTTCACATTCTGCAAACTCAGTCTGTTTCCTCTTTCATTACGTACCCCATAGCCATGATTTCCAACTGATAACTCACCTTTCTTTTTTCCCCAATTCTATCATTCCAGTCTCCCATTATTAATTTGGTAAATGCACCAGTAGTAGACCACTTAAGGACATTTACCTAATTATTATTAAAGTGTTAGTGAATTCCAAAACATATATAAATATATTTTTAGCTTAGTCCTAATCTTCATGTATCAGAATAAACAAGTTTCAAAATACAGTCTTCAGAAAAAATGAAAAATAAAAATTTTACCTTTCCTCTATTTTCCAGTAGTGGGCCTAGTAATTTTCTGATGCATGAATCTTTAAGTTTTCGGTATATCCAATACGTTATTTCTAATGTTTTAGAGTATATCAACAGTAGTTTAATTTAAAATAAAACATAATATTAAAGAAGCAATGTTTTATATAAAAATTTATCTCTTAATGAAATCTCTAAGAATTCGCCTGTTTTCAAGACACTCTAGAAAATAAACAAGTGTACCAGCAGAAAAAAGGATAATTATTCCAAACAGTTAGATTAACATTTTTAGGAAAGTTAACATTTAAGGAGTCAGTCAACCAGATTTCTTTCAGTTGTGTTCAAGAAATGCATTTTGGGCTTGTTTTTAAACTTTAAAAAATAGTGGCCGACTATAGGTTAATTTACCTTACGTTCTTAAATTTATTTTAATCAAAAAGTTTGAAAATTTCTTCTTTCCCCTTCTTTTCACAAATGAAGGGGGTCGAATCCTCTTAATTACAAATAAAATTGCCGCAATATAAACCAAGAAACTGATATAACCGAAATTCGATTTGCCTTAGAGCTTAAAGTGTAATTAAACTAACCGATTTCTTTACAGCTTCATATAATGAGAAGTTTTCCATTCCATTTTTTTCTCTATTTTTTTCAGCACAACTCTTTATTTATCATATCAATCAATGTCAGCACAACTCTTCGTATTGTTTGCATGTTACCTGCACTACTAAAATGAATATCTCGTGTAGACATCTTCATGTCAGAGAATCTCTACAACAATTCATCAAAGCAAAAACACAGATGGTGCAAAAATTACTACCAGCATGTGGCTAAACAATTATTTCGTATTTTTTTACTTTGTTACTAATATTTCTTTTTCAGAGTACCTTTAAGAAAATGCTTGACCTTCCAAATAATTAAAAACCGAAGAAAAAAGTAACCCAAGTACATTTATCGTAGAGAAAAATAAAAGTTAACCTAATATAGCTATAAATAAAGTTAAATAATAAAAAAAATAATAAAGTTAACCTATACATATGTAAAAAATATAATCGGTTTATTAATTTCAAAATCAAGTTTTCAAGAACTAATTCATTCCTTATCAAATGCCTACAGGATGATTCAGAACTGCTCTTTTAAACTTTAAGGTGTGATAGAGTACATTACAGCAAACAATTTTCCTATAGAAAACCGGGATCGTCGTCACCCATTTATTCACTCAAAAATACAGGGTGTCTCACTCCAATGCAATTTCAACTCGGATTTTGTTCATTATTTTAATAATAATGAAGATATATTAACGAAATTTGCAACATACGTGCCTATCTTTGCATGAAATGTAATGATATCAAGAAGTGGTAGACGTGGCCAAAATCCCCATCCAAATAGTGCTGAGCTAGATGCTCCAAATTTCAAAATGTAGCTGACAGTACATACAAGGTTTACTTGAAGGGATACCGCACACTTCCATCACTTTTCAGGATGTCATTTTATTTCACACAGAGCAAGGCATGTCTGTAGAATATTTCCTTAACCCTTTATGCTCCGACGGTACTGTAAAGTACCATTAAAATAACTTGTTATAAAATTAATGTATTACATTGATTAGCAGTAATACTGATTAGAATGATTTATAGATATTTTACTTTATTTTGTTCCAAAAGCATTATTGGTTTCAGAAAACAAAAATATCTTTAAAATGATGATTTCTTTTTCATTTGCATCTTTTCAGCTTTTTTGACGTTGAAAAATTGTGGGGGAAAAGTTTCAATTAGAAAATATTTCTATATTTCTATTATAAGAGCATTGTATTTGTACATTTCCTAATTCTATAAAATACAATAAATAAATAAATAATTTGTGGGGAGTTATAAATATTGCTCAAAATTCCTATAAATTCAAATTTAATTAATTAATTTTAAATGGCAAAATGCTTCTAAAATTTATTAAATGATTGTGTAAATCTTCTAATGTAGTTTCAAAAATTCACGAAAAATGCTTTAGAAGATGAAATTTTCATGAATTCCTAATTTGGGATATAAAGGGTTAAAATAACTTTATTTTGATGACAAATATGAAGGATATTGTGCTTGTGTTGGGGCGCCTTGGATTTTTGAGTGATTAAATGGATTAAGGCCATGGTTTCATATACAAAAAAAATTTATTTACTGTAGTATAATGTACCACCTCTTAAGTTTGACCGATCAATTCCGAATCATCTAAATGTGTAATATAATAGAGGAAAAAAATTTGGGAAAAATTCTTTTCATACAAAATTGAAAATTTTTAAATAAATATTGCAGTAACCCCTTTGAACATACTACATAAACAAGCTTAATGACAGAGTGCAGTAATTTTATTTTCGTAAAGATAGAATTTTTGTTATAAAGAAATAATTGCACTGAAAATGTTATGAAAATAACAATTTGAAACAGACTCTAATTTCTATGAAAACGCGGTATTAAATTGGTCTAACAACAGAAAAAGGATAGCCTGAGAACAAAAACGTCGTTTAAAACACATAATTGAGCGATGAAAAGTTCAACGTAAAAGAAACTCATTTAGTCAAAGGTTGGATCACAAAAGAAGATCATTTTGTACGCTAATGATCAACGTCTTCTGAAGCAATTTGCATCTTTTCATCAAAATTAAAGACTAAAAATGATTGGAAATACAGACATATTACTTTAGCCTTTCGATGGGCTATTGGTAAAATTTTGAAAAATGCTTGTTATTTTAAAGAGAGTTCCTAAAAATACGAAACGGTAAAATTTCTTGAGAATCATAGAATTCAACAATTTAATGGCCCTTAAATTTCCTCGACTTCAGTCATATTAAAATTTAGCTTTAAAAATTATCAATAAAAATAATTGAAATAATCCAATCAGTATTACGGAATTGAAACCTATTGTTTTGAATTTATGAAACGAAATGTATTTTTTTCATTGGTGTGATGCGATTATATGTTTTCTTACAATAAAGATTAAACTATGTTAGAATAAAGGTTTTCCTAACTATATATATGTTTGCTAATTTTTCACCTCGCTACGCTACTAAAAAATAACGTAAAATTCTGACGAGATGACGCTGCTATGCCTTTTTTCCCCTTATAGCGATCTTTCAATAAAACTGCAGAAACTAAAAGCACTGATGAAAAAAAGAGAGGGAGGAAAAGCTCTTGGAAGATTCAAGTTCTCATTTTTGAGAAGTCGTTGGGAGGTAGCTTCCATTTCAAAAAATAAAATCTTCCTATTGCTGTCATTCCAAGGAAAACAATTTTGGAATATTTTCACCGATCATGAACCTCGTGCCCTAAAATCACCCTCCGTTCAAATGTTGATATATATATATATATATATATATATATATATAACCATTAAATAAACATTACCGACCACCCTCAAAAATTGTGATAGTATGAATGAAATGACAATCAGTTTCCCCCAACACACTTAATATGGATACCACAAACATAATATATATATATATATATATATATGTGTGTGTATGTATGTATGTATATGTATGTAAACCAATACAAATGATCATCTGAAAAGGTGAATAAATTGTAAATTAAGTTTTTGCAAATTAAAAATGAAGTTGTATCCTTTAGGGGGGAAAATAAATAAAAAAACATATCATCAATTCAAGCGAAACAAGGAAATGAAAACTCAGTGACCATTGAAAAAATAGAAATATTTGCAAAACCAAGGCAGATTCTTCAGGCCCAAACTACCTTAAGTTTCGCAAATAACATGTACGGTTTCATCCTTGCATAAGCCAGACCAAGGTAAAAAAAAATGCAAAATTTGGGCTACCGTACACAATGAATCCAGTAAAAAAAAGCCAAAAATAACAATAGATTAAAAAATAAATAAAAATAAATAAAATGGATTAAAGAGAGCATTTACCAATTGAACAAATAATGAATCCAACCATGACACAACAAGTTTAAAAAATACTTAAAAATGATTTGCACTTATTGCCAAAAGTATTATAAGCATAATACTATTAATTCAGCCATACAGTTAGGAAAAACAGTGCAATAATGTTGAAATAGGATAAATACAGTATTTCCACCATATTATAACAGAGATAGTGCTGCCCTCTATCATATGATAATACATTTGAAGATCACTTCGAAAGAGAGTAAAATAAATAAGTATTAATAATAATAACTATATGTAGATAACCTTTAAAAACTGTAACTATATTAATTCAATACAAATGATGAATTTAAAAAATATATAAATAAATATTTGATATGGATAAGTTATTAAATAATGATTTAATTTTAAATAGATGTAAATATACAAGATTATAGATGTATAAAAAATAAATTTAAATACAATAATATTTAATTATATTTTCCACAACAGTGCATAATAATTTAAATTAACTAATTAAATAAATAAAACTAAAGAGTTTAAAATATTTAATATAAATAAATAAAAAATAAATTGTATTTAAACTTGCATAAAATTTAAAGTACGTAATTTAATTATGGGAGAGGGGAAAGAATAAAGAATAAAACATTTAACTGATACATACATTTTTATTTATATTTTAATAACATTTACTAAGTATGAGATATGATATGATATTGATATGACCATGTCCTAAATGTGCTAAAAATTGAAATAAAAAAACTTTGACCAATATTATTTCATAAAAAAGATGAAACTATTAATGTTGGCATTATTCCCAGGTAGCACAAAGATATCAGCTAATATCAAAATGAAATGGCCGATATCGAAATGTAATATTGGCCAACGTTAAATGACCCCCCCCCCACCCCTCCCCTAAAAAGATACTCCAAGAATATCATTTTTTGATATTTGACCATGTTGGCCAATATTTCCCAACATCTCTGAATATCAGTTAGTGACATTAAGTGATACGTTTTTCTGTCATTGCTGAATATCATTATTTGACATTGCCGCGATATATTTTCGAATATTTCAGAATAACATTTTTAAACATTAAATGATAACTTTTTTAGATTTATATTTTACATGTTTTTTTTTACCCCAAGCAATTGCGATTTGCAGATGTTGTGAACGTAAACCACTCACAGAGCAAAGACTCAAGTTCACGCTCAACAGAATTCTAGTCTCGTTATGTAATAAGGCAGAAAACTCTCGTACTATAAACGTATAATGTGCAGAACCAAGGAAAAATCTGGTAATAGGAACTAGCTTTTTTGCACCCGGGACAAACATGGATTTTGGCACCCCCTCCATACTCCTCCATAAACTAAATTTACAAACAGAATTTTACTAAGTTTATAACAGCCGATTTATTTTAAAATTTTAAATATGTAATCATAAAATATGTACTACTGAGCTATGGAATCAGCTTTGTCAAATACGGATTCATTAAGACCTTGAAACAAAATCGAAAGGAACCGAAAAGATTCTTTAAATTTGAGTGCATTAAACCTGTATAATGCGGGAAAAAATCTGCTAATCACTTTAACTGTTTGTGTCAATTTTAATGCATTTGGTTTAGTTTTCCTTTTGAATTTTTCGTCTGTGGGACATTTGTATCCAAATTTCATATATATGTATATATATATATATAAAGAAACAAAACCTTTATTTGGCGCCCCCTTCCCCTGACGCCCTGGGCACATGCCTCCTATGCACCTCTTACAAGTAAAGCTACTATTGTCCGTGGCGGCGAATTTCTATTTTTATAGCTCATTCGATTCGTCTCATCGAGCTAAGTAATTTGCTACCTCGCATATCGGCTATTGAGTTTTATTAATGACAGGGGGCCGGGTCCAAGTTTAAAATTTCGTTCATTGAAAACTTGCGGCCGTCTAAGAAATAAGTAAAATTTAAATTTATTTATGGTTCTAACACTGACATGCATTGATGATAGATAATTTTTGATACATTATTCATTCCGAAGAAGTGAGTAAACAAAAATATTTCTCACAGTCCGCACAACGAGCAAAGACTTTTTCAGCTAACTCGACGACACATTCAAAACCGCTTTGCTTTCTTTCTTGAATTTTAACCGTTTCGACTCGGGCGTCTCTTACACAAATTTTATTCAGTTTACACCACTTTTTTAAAAGAAGTTTCCTTCAAGTACACAATTTCAAAAATGTTGTAATTAAAAAAGGCAAATTTAATTTTCCTTTATTACTTGTGCAAAAAACAAATATTGCAAAGAAAGATTATGTACAGTCAGACTGCAACGTGCGCAACGAACGACGAGTGCAATGAGTTAAAGCAGTAATCTGTAGGGGTGACCTTATAATAACAGCAATAATATAACCTGATAGTAGTTATTGGCAATATATGGCACTGTAAAAACAATTAGTAAACTTAATTCGCACTTATTTCTTTGAAGGCATCTGTTTTTCAATGAACGAAATTTTGAACTTTGACCCGCCCCCCTTTCATTATAAAAGCTCAATAGCCGATATACGGGGTATAAAATTACTAAGCTCGATGAAACGAATCGAATGAGCTATAAAAATCAAAATTCGCCGCCACGGACTATAGTAGCTTTACTTGTTAGTTTCGGCCCTGTAAAATAAGACAATTTTAATAAAAAGTGGTGGGAGTTAATTTTTCTGTTAGCGGCAAAAAAAAAAAAAAAAAAAAGGCTTACAAAATTGTAATTTAATTTTCTCATAGTCTTTCAATCACAATCGACTTATATTTTTTACGTTCTCTTAACAAAGACTTCACTTTTTATTAATAATCACTTTTTATTAATAAGTTTATTAGAAATTTTAAAAGAAATTATTTTGAAGCTAGTAAGAAGTTTAGAGTAAGTAAAAAAATTTAAAGTTGCTGTCTTAAAAATTATACAGGGTGCAATATGTTATCTATCGCCGACCTTTAATTTCTCAACCGTTGGTCCTAGACATACAATTCCAATTACAAAAACGTTTCAAATGAGGTAAATATTCCTGTTGTGGCATTATTTAAAGTAAAAAATCAATTTTATAAAAATTACGAAATCTAACTTTTTATACGGTCCCCCAGTCCCTATAGTTATATTTAGTAAAATTTTACGCATATCATAACAGATATGACACAAAAAGTTTGAAATCTGTACTACAAAAATTGACACAGTTATTAAATTTCATAGTTTGAGATTGTTGCACATGATTTTGTCTTTCATTGAGGGATCAGTTAAAAGATGAATTAAAGTAATTCGAGATCAAAATCAGAGTGCAATTCCGCTGTCATTTATCTAATACTTAGTAAGTATTATTTATTTTCCGGTTGTCGATTCTTTGACGTTTGAATGTTGTTCGACCCATAAAAGTTAGCTCAAGTTTTTAGATGAAATAACCCTCTTTGGTGATTCTCCGATTTGGCGATACGGGCTAAAGGTGGTTTCGCCATAAAAAAGGACATTGACCCTAATTTTGATCTCGAATTACTTTAATTCATCTTTTAACTGATCCCTCAATGAAAGACAAAATCATGTGCAAAAATCTCAAACTTTGAAATTTAATAACTATGTCAATTTTTGCAGTACAGATGTCAAATTTTTTGTGTTATATCTGTTATGATATGGTTAAACTTTTACTAAATATAACTATAGGGACTGGGGGACCGTATGAAAAGTTAGATTTCGTAATTTTTATAAAATTGATTTTTTACTTTAAATAATGCCACAACATGAATGTTTAGCTCATTTGAAACTTTTTTGCAATTGGAACTATATGTCTACGGCCAACGGTTTATAAATTAAAGGTCGGCGATAGATAACATATTGCACCCTGTACATTCCACTAGCACAACATTGTAAAGAAATGTTTTAACAACCCAGCTATTTTGAATTTTTCAAGAAATTAAATATACAGGATGCAATATGTTATCTATCGCCGAACATTAATTTCACAACCGTTGGTCGTAGGCATATAGTTCCAATTACGTTAAATGAATTAACGTTTCAAATGAGGTAAATATTCATGTTGTGGCATTATTTAAAGTAAAAAGTCAATTTTACAAAAAATTACAAAATCTAACTTTTTATACGGTCCCCCAGTCCCTATAGTTATATTTAGTAAAAGTTTACACATATCATAACAGACATAACACAAAAAGTTTGGCATCTTTACTACAAAAATTGACGCAGTTATTAAATTTCAAAGTTTGACATTTTTTCACATGATTTTGTCTTTCAATGAGGGATCAGTTAAAAGATGAATTAAAGTAATTTGAGATCAAACGACGAAACCACCTTTAGCCGGTATCGCCAAATCAAGGTATCACCAAAGAGGGTTATTTCATCTAAAAATTTGAGCTCAATTTTAGGGGTCAAACAACATTCAAAAGTTAAAGTAGATACTGTTTGTTATCGGAAAGCAAAACCCTTCGTCCTTTAGTGCATGCGTCAGGTCTGTTTTGATTTTATAAAAATAGGGGTGAATCGAGTTTATTTAGCAGCGTTTGGCTGAGTGCCAATGTTAGTGACAGCGTACAAGAAAAAGACGAAATAGAACTTCGGGAATACCCATGTCACACCCACGTAACACCTCTTTTGATAGTAGTATTGTCCCAGAGTGCTAGGTGCGGCATTTAAAAAAAAATAGTAGAATCAACATCAGTAAAATAAAACATATTCACTAAACCTAGATAAATGTCAGTTGAATACAAACGATTAACCGAGCTATAACGAGCACGAAAATCAGGATTATGCAAATTACAACCGTACCGTAGCGCCACACGTTCGGGAAAAAACACGAGCCACTAGCCGTGGATGTGCTAGTCAATGCTAAGATCGGGATGGCAGGCTATACATACACGCAATATGCCGAAATGATACTTATTTATGGTGAATGTCAAAGGAATGTCAGAGCGGCTGCGATGGTTTATTCAGAACGTTTTCCTAGGGATCGACATCCAACGCATGAAACTATAGCTGATGCATTGCACCGCCTTAGAGAGACCGACTCTGTTGCACCACGACCCAGAACAACTAGACGGTCAAGGTGTAATGTTCGAGTGACACTGGAGCAGGTGCTGGCATTCGCCCTTTTAAATCCACAATTGAGCACGGCAGAACTAAGCGAGGCATGTGGATATACGCGTCAGCATGTCTGGCATTTGTTACATGCAGATGGTGCGCATCCATACTTATCCAACACTGGTGCAAGCATTGATGAGGGTGACCACGCACGATGATTTGATTATTGTAATTTTATGCTTAACACCTTGGAGGAAAATCCGTCACTCCTTTGTGACATTCTGTGAATAGATGAGTCAACGTTTACATGGACTGAAATTAGGAACGTGCAAAATGTGAATTACTGGCCACTGGAAAACCTGACCAGCATACCTGGGTACGCTGGTCAACGAACATGTGGTGCGGTATATGGGGAACTCAGATTGTTGAACCCATTTTCTACAAGGGGACCTTAACGGGCGATCGTTACCTGCACCTGCTACAAAACACGGTACATGAGTGGTATGAAGAGCTGCCTCTCCGACATGCATGACGTGTGTGGTTTCAACATAATAGGGCCTCTCCGTATAAAACATCAAACGTCCGAGCGTATCTGGCCACCGAATTCGGCCAACAGATCATTGGATATGGTGGTCCGGTAGTGTGGCCACCGCGTTCACCGGACTTGACTCCCATGGATTTCTAACTGTGGGGTCACATCAAGGCACAAGCCTATGTGACTGAGCCTACTTCTCTTGTTGATCTGAAGCAACGCATCATCCTTGCTTGTCGCACAGTTATACCTGCTATGCTCCAACGTGCCCAGGGCTCAGTATTGTCACGCATTCAATTCTGCATTTCAACCAATGGAGAACACTTTGAGCAGTACTTCTAGTAGATTCATGTATTTGATGTATTTTTAGGGTTCCGTACTTAAAAAGTAAAAACGGAACCATGTATCTGTCTGTCCGTCTGTCACAGCCATTTTACTCGTAAACTATGGAACGTGCAAAGTTCAAATAAGGGGAAGTAATAAAGACTATTGACCCACTTATTTACTGATTATTAAACATTCACAAATATATTTAGGAAAAATGTAGAGGGGCTAATTAAGATACTTGAAAAAAAAATATTTTCTTGGTATATCGTGTGGGGTATCGTGTGAAAGCTTTCGTAATGCTGAACTCAATAACACATTTCTTTTAATTTTAGGAGTTTCAGTTTCAAAGATATCGTCGAAAATGTAGTGCAAAAATTTGTCCCCCCCCCCCTTCTATTTCCAAATCCACACAAAATAAAATTATGAAAAAATTAAATTAGTTGACGTTAACTTAAAACTTGCAGGAAAATTATAGCGATTAATCCTAGGTCACAAAGTTTTTGAGAAAAATGCAATTTTTCCGTTACACACAAATTTCCATTTGCGGGCATTCAGCAAAAGTTTTGAGGAGCGCTGATGGTACCTTTCGTATCGAAAGTATAAAAGCATTGTTGATAAGGATTTTCGAAAAAAATTATCGGTTATTAGACGAGATATTAATCCATTAAGGCACGGACGGTTTGGACATACATAATGACAGGGGCGGCGTACTCTATGTACCATCGGCTTTTAAAGCTTAGATAACAACTTTCAATAATACATTTGTGTAATGCTCAATAGCAGTATAAAAGCAATAAACGTCAAATTGTTAAAAACAAACTTATTTAATTAGAATGAATCACATAGATACTATCGGATTTGCGACTAGTTTGCATTGGGTGGATCTTTCAATACGCCTGTTGTGTTTTTAAAAGTTAATTAAGAACTTATCTAGAAAAACGCGGCACAGACGAAGGCGGCGTTGTAATTTTGCGACCTCCTTTCGAAGCATGCTTACCACAATGCCTAGTTTAAACTTTGAATAAGGTTTTTGTTTCAAATACACTGTAAAAAGAAAAGTTTATTAGTACACTGAATTTAGTTTAATGAAATGCCAAATGAAGTTTAAATCTGCACTACTTTTATTGTCAGTTTCGAATTAAGTTCATCATAAAGAGATTAGTTTCAGATTTAAAAAAGATCCCTCCCGGCCCGGCCTACAGGCAGAGGTAGATTTCGAAATTAAGTATACTAATTTCACCAACAAAAACTAATTCATTAGATATAAATTCACTTTAACAGTTTTATCTGTCTGCTTTTGACGAGTTTTTATTTCCTTTTTATAAAATAGCTGGTTTTATCAGAATCGTGTTAAGGCGATATTAAAAAAAATATTTTTCCATACTCAACAACTCGAAATTTTCTGACAGATTCATTTTTAATTAAAAAAAAAATATATGAAACATGCTGACGTGATTTTTGAAAAGACTTATAAGCGACCAGTGTTTTTATTTTTCTTTCAATTAATTAAAACTTGATTAATAAACAATTATTTTCTCAGTAGGGCAATATTTTTCGTTCCTAACAGCATCGCTTCGGGAAATTCTGTTCAAAATGCCCACTTTGACATCATTTTTTGAAATATATTATGCCTCTATCAAAAAATCGATCATTACTGTACATTATATATTTTCTGAATAAGAGAATCTAGCAATTGGATGCGTTTGAGAGCAAAATTGAATTTAAAAATGAGTAAGAAAATAGACAGTTTGGATTTGAATGCACCCTTAATAAGATGATTTTTTTCTTCAACCACTATGTACTTTTAATTTGTTTTTGCTGTAAGAATATGCCCTATCAAAAACTTGTCTATATAAATGTTGAAGACAATATTAAGAAGATATATGATAAATTCATGGAGATTTTATATCTTGTGAATTGACGGAGTTATGAAAATTTTTCTTCTTCAACCCCCCCTTTTTTGTTTTCGTTTTTATTTTTATTTTACTTATTTTATTTTTTTTTGCGGTACGAATTGGTTCTATCAAAAACTTGTGACTATAAAAGTTGTAGATAATAATAAGGAGATGTATAATAAAGTTATTGGATTTGACATCTTGAGAATTGACGAAGTAAGGAATTTTTTTCTCCCAAAAACCCTATTTTTTGCGCCCTTTGAGCCTATTTTAAATTTTATCAAAAATCTGTGATGCATGAATTTTTGGCGCTATTTTTAGAAGTAATAAAAACTTTAAACTGATTTGATATGTACAAAAATTAAGAAGTTATGGGGTTTTTTCGGTTTTCACAAAACCCCTCCCCATTTCCATCCACTTTGTCCGCTTTTGCCCATTAACAAACTTGACCGAGATTTTATGTCCCTTGATTTTATGTATCAGTTTGAAAGAGATTTGTGCAGAATTGCGGAAGTTATCGTGTCCAGAAGAAAGTGATAATACAATTGCTTCGGGAAATTCCGTTCAAAATGCCCACTTTGACATAATTTTTTGAAATATATTCTCCCTCTATCAAAAAATCGATCATTGCGGTACATTATATAGTTTCTGAATAAGCGAACCTACCAATTAAATGCGTTTGAGAGCAAAAATGAATTTAAAAATGAGTCAGAAAATAAGCAGTTTGGATTTGAGTCATCCTTAATGCAATGATTTTTCCAACACAATCCGCTTCGGGAAATTCGGTTCAAAATGCCCACTTTAACAGCATTTTTAAAAATATATTCTGCTTCTATCAAAAAATCGACCATTACGGTATATTATATAGTTTCTGAGTAAGAGAAGGTACCAATTGGAAGCCTTTGAGAGCAAAAATGAATTGTAAAATGAGTCAGAAAATACGCAGTTTGGATTTGAATACACCCTTACTTAGATGATTTCTTTCTTCAACCGCTATGTATTTTTAATTTGTTATTGCTGTAAGAATTTGTCCTATCCAAAACTTGTCTATGTAGATGTTGTAGACAATATTAAGAAGATATATGATAAATTCATGGGGATTTTATATCTTTTGAATTGACGGAGTTTTGGATTTTTTACTTCTTCAAACCCCCTTTTTGTTTTCATTTTTAATTTTTTTTTTTGCGGTACCAATTGTTCCTATCAAAAACTTGTGAATATAAAAGTTGTAGATAATATTAAGGAGATTAATAATAAAATTAATTGGAATTGATATCTTGAGAATTGACGAAGTTATGAATTGTTTTTCTCCCAAAAACCCTATTGTTGCGCCCCTTGAGCCCATTTTTAACTTTATCAAAAATCTGTGATACATAAAATAATTTTGGCCCTATTTTTAGAAGTATTAAAAACTTTAAACTGATTTGATATGTACAAAAATTAAGAAGTTATAGGGTTTTTTCGGTTTTCACAAAACCCCTCCCTATTTCCATCCCCTTGGTCCGATTTTGCCCATTAACGAACTTGACCGAGATTTTATGCCCTTTGATTTTATGTATCAGTTTGGAAGAGATTGGTGCAGAATTACGAAAGTTATCGTGTCCAGAAGAAAGTGATATATCTATATCTATCTATATATATATATAGATAGATAGATAGATAGACAGATAAAGTTTTTTACTGACGGTGGTTTGGGGTTCTAGGGGTCATGATCGGTGTAGATCTGCAAAACTTTTTCAGAAATTCCAACATAGGAACGATCCCCCATTAGGTAGTATTTCATACGAAATCTACCTAAAAGAGTTATACAGAATAGCAATATTTGATGTTATTTAGGATCTTTGAAATTTTATGGCTTACTCATTCATGCTTTTTCAGTATATACAGCTATACCTAACACTACGTTGTATAGTTTTTTTTTTTTTTTTTTTTTTACAAAATCTTATTATTCTTCTAATAACGATTTTTTTTTAATAATACAGTGAATAATTCACATATTTATTGTACAGAACCCTCAGAGTGCGAGTAATTCTCGCACTTGACCGTTTATATATTTCATAGTAGACCGTTTCCTGATATTATAATAAATTGATTTTTCTGTTTAATTTGAATATTTCATTCTTCGCTTTGTATACGACCCCTAAAAGTCAGCTCAAATTTTTAAATGAAATAACCCTCCTTGGTGATACCCCAATTTGGCGATACCGGCTAAAGGTGGTTTCACCGTGAAAAGGACATTGCACACTGATTTTGATCTCGAATTACTTTAATTCTTCTTTTAACTGATCTTTTATTTAAAGACAAAATCATGTGAAAAAAAATCTGAAACGTTGAAATTTAATAACTTTGTAAATTTTTTGTAGTATATGTGTCAAACGTTTTGTATTATATCTGTTATGATATGCGTAAACTTTTACTAAATATAACTATAAGGACTGGGGGACCGTATAAAAAGGTAGATTTCGAAATATTTACATAATTTTTTTTTTAATTTAAATAATGCCACAACATGAATATTTACCTCATTTGAAACGTTTTCGTAATTGGGTTGGGTTGATTTTTGACGGCCGATTATCAAGTCGAGGGATATAGGCCCTAATTTGTAATCGAAACTATATGTCTACGACCAACGGTTGAGAAATTAAAGGTCTGCGATATATAACATATTGCACCCTGTATATATTTTTTATTAACTTTAATTCATAAATATGTGTGCATTTCTTCAAAAATTGATGAACTACATACAAGTTAACACACACACAAATTAGCCATATAAGGTTATTATTTTGATTGTATATATAAATAATAATTATTATTATTAATTAGATGAATAAAATCTAACTAAAAACTAATGACCTACTTTTGAAACTAAACTTGTATTCTTTCAATAATAAAAAATAAAATTATTTTAGAAGTCTGAAATTCGAAACCCTTTTAAAAAGATAAACTTAGTACTAATTACAAAATTTTATTTTTTTATGTAGAAACATTATTATGCATAAAACAGTCTTTCATTTTTTTTTTATAAAACTAACAATTGTTATATTTTAACATCGTTATAGTCTCTATATTACTTTTTTAAATACAAATAATTCTAGAGTAATAATGCACTTTTCCTTATTAAGTTCTTATTTAGCACTATGAGTAGATTTTAATATGAAATGCTTTTCTTGGGAAATTTTTCTATTGCAATCTCTAGAAATTTCTATACAAATTATACTAAAGAAAATTTCCCGTAGTAATCTCAGTAGATTTCTATGTAAAATTTTTCAGATGCTTTTTTTAGGGTTCCGTACTTAAAAAGTAAAAACGGAACCATTATAAGATCACTCCTGTGTCTGTCCGTCTGTCTGTCACAGGCATTTTACTCGTAAACTATGGAACGAAGAAACTTCAAATTCGGGGAAGTAATAAAGACCATTGACCCACATATTTTCAGATTAATAAATATTCATAAATATATTTTAAAAAAAAGTAGAGGGGCTAATTATGCTACTTGAAAAAAAAATCTTTTCTTTGTATATCATGTGGGGTATCCTGTGAAAGCTTTTGTAACGCTGAACTCAAAAATACATTCCTTTTAATTTTAGGTATTATATTTTCAAAGATATTGTTGAAAATGTAGCGCAAAAATATGTCCCCACCCCCCCACCTAATTCCGAATCTACTGAAACTAAAATTATGAAAAAAAATAGAGGTAGTAGACGTTAATATAAACCTTGCAGGAAAATTATAGCGATTACCCTAGGTCACATAGTTTTTGAGTAATTAGAATTTTTCTGTTATACACAAATCTCGATTTACAGACATTCAGAAAAATTGTTGAGCATCGCTGAATATACCTATCATTGCAGAAGAATAAAAGCATTGTTGATAATGATTTTCGAAAAAAATCGTCGGTAATTAGCCGAGATATTAACCCTTAAAGGTACGGTCAGTTTGGACATACACAAGGACAGGGGCGGCGTACTCTATACCTAGTTAACAACTTTTAATGATATATATGTGTAATGTAATGTCCAGTAACAGTATAAAAGCAATAAACGTCAAATTGTTAAAAACATACTAATTTAAGGGTCTTGGGACCCTAAAAAGTGGAAAAAATGAAAAAAGGACCATATTCAACATTTAATGTCTTAAAATGTATATGATTTTAAAACACAATTTTAATTGGGATGAAAGATATAAGTATGTTCTTTCGTTTCATGTATTTAAAAAATTGCAAGATACAGAATTAGTGTTTATAGGGGGCTCGAAACTGTTACACATTTGTCGAACAAAAAATTGGCATAACAGTTTACGCGCAGGATTACAAAATAAATATTGCAACTAGAATGAAAATTTTGGTGCTTAGATATACTTTAGATTGTAATAATTTCCCTGAACTTAAGTAAATTTGTATTTAAAGCATTTTTATATTTTAATGTAATGTTGCATTTAGCTAATACAAAATTTTGAAAATTTCAACAGTAAAATCACCTAAAAAATATTTTTTTTCAACAATAAAAAGGAAATTTTGTTTCAGTTTATACAGACTAACATGAAAGATATGTTTTGAAAGTTTCATGAAAAAACATTCAGAAGTTTTTGAGGTATCCTGCGCGTTATGCCCCAAAAACGCCATTTGGAAAATAATGACTTTAAAGTTTCGGAAACGCCGCTTCAGCTATTGAGAGGGTATAAATCTAAAAGCCAAAACTTCTGTTCTAATGGGAATTTCAAGGAAACAGTTATATCAAAATATTCAGTAAAGATAGGAGTTTAACATCTTTAAAAAATTAAAATTTCTTAAATTTTGAAGCTTTACGAGTCCTGCGACCACTTAATCCTTTCCCGCACGGAGTAATTCTATTTATAAACTTATGAAATAATGAACTGACACCAGAATTTATAAACGAATTTATTAGAAAATGCGAACTTGCTTATTTTCACGTACATGATAAAAGGAAAATTTCAATTAAATATTCTTGGTGCCGTTTGTCTGTTTTGGAATTAAAATTAGGTGTCCGTTTTTTAAGGACATCGCCCTCGAATGAATTAATTAGAATGAATCGCATAAATACTGTGGGATTCGCGATAGTTTGCATTGATTTATCTCGCAATACGCCTCGAGTGACTTTAAAAGTTAATTAAACACCTATCTGGAGAAACGCGGCACTGACCAAGACGGCGTTTCAATTTTGAGACCTCAATTCGAAGCGCGCTTAGCACAACGCCAAATTTAAACTTTGAACAAAGGTTTTGTTTTAGCTACACTGTAGAAATAAAGGTTATTACTACGCTGAATTTAGTTTCATGAAATGCCAAATGAAGTTTAACTATGCACTGCTTTTATTGTCAGTACCGAATTAAGTTCATCATAAACAGATCAGGATAATATTAAAAAAAGAGTTATACGAATAGCTATATTTGATATTATTTAGGTTCCATATCTCTTTGAACTTTCATGGTATACCCGATTATACTTTTCTAATATATACAGTTATACCCAACCCTACGTTGTATAGTTTTTTACAAAGTCTTAGTATTGTTTTAGCAACTTTTTTTTTATATATAGTACAATTACAAATTCATATATTTATTGTACGGAACCCTCTGTGCACGAGTAATGCTCGCACTTGACCGTTTATTTTATATATAAATAACTAATAAATTTTCTGTATAAATTCCTAAAAGAAAATTTTACATAATGCAAATTTCACGGTAGACGTATCCATCAAGTACTCTTCGACGAGAACTGTAGAAATGGGCTGTCCTTCAGAACTTTTCATTCACTTTTGTCAAGATTACAAACTTCGTCAAATATGCTAAATGTCAACAGATATCATGAAATGTCTGAAAAATGATATTGTTTTACGAATGTCGATAGATATCTCTGAATGTTGGAATACTAATATCATTTTTACAACATTGGTCAATGTATATCAAATACAGTAGAGCGCCGATTATCCGAACAAGTCGAGACCGACCTTAGTTCGGATAAGCAAAAGTTCGGATAAATGGACACACAATTTAAGAGATATTCCTGACTGTACCAAAAGCTTCACTCTTTATCCAGGCTTCAGTTATTGCAGGCGTGTTTAAAAATTGTTTTTTATTTATTTATTTTTGTCTTTTTATTTATTTTTCTCTTTTTATCATTTTCTGAATTTCAGAGATTATAATTTAAGCAAAAAAACTTTCGATTGATGCTTGCTTCAAAGATGACATTATTTTTAACTCTGCTATATCTCGGAATTCTTCTTAACTGCATTAGTTGATTAGGATCATCGTTCTTCTGCCGTTCAAGCCATTTTATATCTGTTTCCAAACATTTAATGGCTTCGTTATGCGATGGACATCTGTCATTTATAGAGCATTCGTTTTCATATTCTTCAATTTCTTTTTCATCTTGAATCTCATCCACAATCTCATCATCATTTAAAATCTGATATCCAGGGTCATGTACAATCGTGGAAAAAAAAGCAAACACCCCCTATTAACTCCTCAACAAATTATGGTAGACGAAAGTTACTGGTACCGGGCGATTGGAAATAAAGTCTACTTTTAAAGGGTGTGTATAAAATTTGCTTAGGGGGGCATATACATATTAAAACGAATCCAAACTTCATTTTTTTCAATGGCAGTACCCAAATTTAACAAGATATTTCAAATCTTCGGTTCAAAATATGCCTAGAAACCAAATTTCAAGTCATTCGAATGATAAGTTTTTGAATTATAGACATTCAAAATTTAGTACTTCTAATGTTAAATTACATTTTCATATTTTTATTTATATCTCCTGAAATTATGCTCCTAATGAGCTAATTTTTTGTCTAGCAATAATACTAATATACCCAAACATAAATACGTTGAATTTGAAATTTTTATAATTTTATGATATGAATTATGAAATTTATATTTGAAAAAATTATGAATTGCAACATACAATTTTTTTTGATGGATTTAGATTTATTAAGTCCTGCTTTATGGAAATCCAAAATTTCACATTTTTCTTCCAAGTAGTTTTCAAATTATGCTTAAAAAACGGCAAAATGATGGTTTAAGGGGCCATCTATGATAGAAATGAGTAAATTTTTAAAATTTATTCTGCTATCCTGTAATCAAACAGGTTCCATTGACGCTTAAACGTGTCTTGATCAAGAAGGTTCTGGGGTAACATTCGAGTTCGGAACTTCAATTTGGATACAGCCCTTAAAATACGCTCGCTTTAAAATAATTAATTTCTCGGAAACTTATGGCACGAATTGTATAAAAATTTGTTTATAGGCTAATTGAAGAGTGTAGAGTTCATTTATGCTGACAGAATTGTGTACTGCTATTGAAAAAGACAAAGTTATGGCTCGTTTTAATATGTAGATGGCCCCTTAAACAAATTTTAAATGCATCACTTAAAATTAGACTTTATTTCCAATCCTTCGGTACCAGTAACTTTCTTCTACGATAATTTGTTGAGAAGTTAGTAGGGGGTGTTTACTTTTTTTTTTTCCACGACTGTACGTCACTATTTAACTACTCGTTAATTTCATTTTCTTCATAGCTTAGGATTTTTCCCATCGCTTTTATTGTTTTGCATTCCTCATTTTCTAATCTACTATCAGTTTTTTCTTTATTTAAAATTTTATTCGAAGCCTTTTTTAATGTTGCGAATTTTTCTAGATCCTAGGAATCAGCAGCCATTATTCAACAATCTTCCAAATCAATTTTTATGGTATCTTGAGAATCAGGCTTTTCTGTTTCTTCTGATAAAAGGAGCATTCTTAACGTTTGCTTTCTATAAAGTCGTTTGAATGTCTCTATCGCACTTTCATCAATGGGTTGGATTACATATGTAACATTAGGTGGAAAGAACTTTACCCGAAAAATTTAAAAAATGGATTGTTTGGATAATTGAAAGTTCTGTTAAAAACTTTTTTTGAGAGAAATAGGCTGTTCGGATAACTGGAAGTTCGTTTAAAAAGATTTTTTGAGAGAAATAAGATGTTCGGATAATTGGAAGTTCGGTTAATTGGAGTTCGGATAATCGGCGCTCTACTGTATTTAAAATAAGGCATTAAAAAATCAAGTTTTCTAAAAACGGCAAAGTTATTCAATTTTATTGTTTAGAATACTATTTCTGTATTATAATATTATAAGTAATGCAAATACCACGGTTGAATGTTTTCTTTTAAAAACTAATTTCAATTATATCTGTGAATATCGGCAAATATTGTAAATTTGACATACGAAATTCAGCGACTTCCGAAATATTGGCCAATATTGGGCGGGACATTGGCCGATATATTTGTGCTATCTGGGTTGAAGGGTGCTGAATCAACAAAGTAAGTAAATATATAATGTTGCTAAGTAACGAATATTCAAGTACCCTCTTCTTTTTTTCTTTTTTAAAATACATAATAAATTAACCATTGCGCATAAAATTTCCATATAACACCATCCTCCTCCGTACTCTAACATCTACCCATTCAGCCATCCTAATATTTTTCTTTTCTTTTTTTAAGTTTTTATTGTTATTTTATGCTTCTTTAATTTTTTTAAAGATTTTTTTTTACGCAATGTGTTAATTGTGTCTAACATCTACTAACCCATCCATCCATTAGTGAGAATATTGATTTACTAATTGTATATTAAAGAATACATGAATTTTTTGGAAAACCATGATTTAATGCATCATAAATTAGTTTTTAATGTTGTTGTTAATGAAATTAGAAGAACATAAACTCTTTATTCTATACATATGATTGAGGAGTATATTGCGGTAAACTGAAATATGAAGATATGATTTAAAATGACTAAATGTATAAACTTTGAATTTAAAATCTTTACGTTTGTCATACAGATCAATTATTATTTCATTTCCTTTTAGTGTAATTTTTAGATCTAATAAGTTAATAGTATTTTTGGATAAAAGGTTTTCCGTTAGTTCTAAGTTAGTAGAATAACATATATATACCTGTTTCTCGCAAATTATCTTTCATTGCTGTAACCACTTTTCCAATCATACAAATAAAAGTATACATTCTTATCTGTATCCGCTAGCGTCAAATTCTCGCCAAGCTGACGAAAAAATAGCAAAAAATCGCCAAATTTGGTGATAAAAAAATATATCACCATAAACGAATGCATTTTGTCTATAGCTCACTAATTTGGCTATAGCTCACTAATTTGGCGAAATTCTCATTCAAACTCAATATTAACGAAATCTGGGAATTAATCTTCTCTAATCGGGTTCTTCGCATTTTAGCTTCACGTTTTCGACTAAAATTAGCTAAAATCTTAAAACCTAAAAATAGTGAATCTACCTTTCCCTCCCGGAACAGGGCAGAGGGACTTTTTCAAGTGTAGTTATATCATAAATGAATGCATTCCATGCTTATAAATAAAAATAACCTTCTCGATTATTTAAACTCACATTGCTCCCTCTTTCATACTACAAATTTCAAGAAAAACTTTTCAACAAATCTGTGAATATACAATTTGAAATATTTTGTCAGAATAGTTGAAAGAATAAAAGTTACACACTTCAAATTTAACTAATTATATCTTGAGGCTAATATATTCCACATTCCATCATTGTGTGACTTTGCGGGTCTCTTTCAATTACATTTCTTGTAGCACAGTGATTTGTCATGGATGCATCCGCAAAAGTAAAATCAATTGTTGAAATTGATTTTACTTTTGCAAATACGTTGAATTGTTTTACAAGAGGCTGAATAGGGTAGACTGGGGCCCGTTTACGCATGGGGCACGTTTACGCAGTGCACTTTTTCCGAAACAAGTTATAACTGGCGCGCCACCATTCATGACAGATTGATGCTGCTCCCTAGCGGGTGTTCTCACATGTTTTTGAGCGTCAATCGAGCTTCGGTCTAGCCTGCAGAAAGGATAACCTGTTTTCTGTCAAGGTGAGTAAATTTTGTGCTGAACTTATTGAAACTTACTGTGAACTAATAATACTTAGTTAAGGATAAACAAATATATGAACATTAGCAGAATTTTATCCTTTTTTGAGAAAGTATTTGTATGAACAGAAATGTTATAAATTTTCATTGCACGCTAAAAATAAATCCAAGCATGGCGACGGAGTACGTTTACGCATTGATATCGGGGCACCTTTACGCACTTTCTTACTGCGTAAACGTGAACAACTGAGACCATGTGAAAAGGCAGGATCAAGGCTTGGCAACAAGAAAAGGAAGAGGAAGTCCGCAATCCTCAGACAAGAGCAGTTAGAAAAGAAAAAGATAAAAATGATGGCACAACAAAACAAAAAGAAAAAATTACGTAAAAATTTATTAGTTTCTATGGAAGCAGAAGAAGAAGACAGCAAAGGAAAAAGTATGAAACCAAAAACTGCAAAAAGGGAAAAAGTTGGTACACTCTGGAAAAAAGAACATAGTGAATGAATCTGATGACGAAGGTGAAAACTGTGTATGTATTTATTGTTTGAAATCATACAACCAATCCCAAAAAGGACAAGACTGAGTTCAATGTCTTAGATGCAAAAGGTGGGGGGGGGGGGGGGGCGTTCAAGTATTACGTAAGCATATTTTTAGTCATTTTGTACCCCTCCCTCCCCCTTATAAGGAAAAATAAGCAAATACTAGACCCCCCCCTTTACTTACGTAAGATTTCATGACATTCTAACATCAACACTATTTGCCATAAAATATTACAGTTAGCGATAAATTCCATTATTAATCCAGCAAATTTACATAAACAGACACATAAGGGTTGTGGTAGTGAAGGAAAAAAAATCGGTTTAATATATTGTTACTTATGGTATTAAACAATTCATAGAATACAAAATAGTTTTTATATATTATTATTTATCGCATTGAACAAAAAACTTTAAGAAATACAACCGGCCCTAACTTATTTAGGCACATAACTAAAAATTTTAACGCGAATCATAGGAATATTATGTGTTTGGCGTTCACATTTCTAGTCTGGTGTCCAAGATCTTTGAATCCATGTTTCTGCATTGTCTATTTTTAAATTTTCAATGTAGTGGTGGGCTGGAATGATCCTAGTTTCCAGTCCTTGTTTACTCCATATCTTTTTTCTCAAGTCGTTCAACATCCGCTGAACGCTCATCTAAATCATGCTCTTTTGCTTTTTGTTGTTAAACTATAGTTGCTTCGTTGTCTAATGCTTACGTAAGAATTTTCGTGACCCCCCTCTCCCCCTTGTCAGCAAAAATAAGCAGATACTGGAACCCCCCCCCCTTACTGCTTACGTAATACTTGAACGATCCCTGGTCCCATGACAAGTGTGCAAAAGGAAATACTTTATTTTTTGTTTGTAAAAACTGTAACATCAGTGATGATGAAGATGACTACATAGTTTCTATTTTTATTTAGCAATAAGCCCTATGTTTTCAATTTAGCCTATAAAATGTTCTTTCATTAATTTGCTTTATTTTTTTTTTTAAACAGTGTTTTAAGTTATAAATAAAACATTTCAATTTGATTAAATATTTATTTCACTTACTCCTTGGTATAACTTATAATATGCGTAAACGTGCCCCACTTGATGCGTAAACTTGCCCCGGGAAGGGGGTAAGTTTACGCAAAAGACTTGGACCTAAAAAAATTTTTTTTTTACAGTTAAAAACACAAATAGGGCAACAGCTGAATACACAAATTTTGACTTTATTAACTGCTTTATAAAACCACAATGCCTAAAATTTCCTGAGTCAAAACATAAAAATTAGAAAATTCATCGAAAAAAAAAACACGTAAATGTGCCTTGGTCTACCCTACAAATTAAAATACGAAATGTAATTCGCTTATGCAACCCCTATTCCTGAACATTAAAAGTACACGGTTAAAAATTTGCAGCATTCTGTCCAGTCATTTGACCGTTTTTATCGAAAACGGTTACACAACCGTAATTTAACACTATTCTGACCATATTATTGGCCATTTTATGGTCAGAATACAGTTAAATTACGGCTATGAAACAGTTTTTTCAAAAAAAGGTCGAATGACTGGACAGAATACTGTAAATCTTTAACAGTGTACCGTTTTTCTGTTTTTAGTGATGGGAAACACTGAAAATTCATAAAATTTAAAATACCGTAACGCGATAAGTTTTAGTCGTGAAAAAATGAGGTTATACAATAGCGAGGTTGCTAAAACAAAAACAGTATGCGTGTTTTTCAAAATTGAGATTTAAATACTCTTAGCTGTTAGAAGCCGAGATATAAGGCTCAAATATGAATACATTTTTCTCATTTAAAATGTAAAAAAATCTGTAGAAAACCCGATCCTTCTCAGTCCTGTTTTTCTTTTTAACGGTGAACCTTTGCAGCAGTTGTGCAAAGTTTTTTTTTATTCCGACTGTGGAATTCCTACCCCCTTTTTTTTAAATAGACTTATTTAATCTTTATTTAATCTCTCCTTAAATAAGGCAAATACCACTATTTCAAAAAAGTGGTAGTAATCCAGCAATCTGAATCTTTAAAATACCGCCCAACTGGCAACACTGTTTTGCAGAAGCAATTCCTCTTTACTGCATCTGAAGATGAGAACCATTAATAAACTGCTCTCAAAACTATAGTCGTTTATTTACTAGTTGTCTGGAAGCAAAAAGAAAAATCTCCCTTTATTCATTTTTTTTTCCTCTTTACAGTTGTTCCATTTTTACTCATCTATTAACATTCAAAATACATTTCTTTTTTTTTCTTTTTTTTTTGTGCAACTTAACATACTTATTAAGATTTAGAAAGATAATAGGCATTTGCCAATTTGAGTCATTCACACATAACTATGAAAAACAAATGTCTCCAGAAAAGTTTTTCGGCATTTTCTCCAAAGAAATCGGATAAAAAATTCAGTATCCGCATTTTTTAATAAAATATTATGCATAAAGCTTTTTAAAAAACTAGATACTTTAAAATAAGCAAATTCCACTCATTTTTAAGTATTTCCTCCACTTATAATAGCTCCGAGTATTTAAGTCTCAATTAAAAAAAACACACGTACTACGTTAAAAATCATCAAAATAAATACTAGCAAACCATCCTCATAGTGGCACTTGACGAGAGAGAGTAAATCCTCTTTCACAGTTCGAACGCTCAAGAATTTAGGAAGAAATTTATTAATTGTATATGTGTGTGTACTGTTTCTAAATATAGAAGCAAGTACACACAAACAGCTGGCTTATTTCTCAAGAGTGAATTGAGTTTTAGAGTAAAAGTATTAAACCTAGCTAATTGCTCTCTCTTTAAAAGAACTATGCTTATTATACTAAAATCTTCGATCAATAATCATCAAGGAGACTGTTGCAGTACAAATTTCACTTTCGACGGCGTTTATATTTTGAAAATACAATGAAATTTTGATAATTTAATAAATATACCGGATGATTCAAAATAGAGGGAATGGCGATTATGGAAATAATAGAAACATAGAAGAATATAGAAACCGCTGATAATAGAGACATACTTCCAGTTACAAATGTAATGTATATTAGGTATAGTTTTCGGATATACATTTATTTTACAAGAGGCTGTAAACTAATTAAAATAAGAAGTATAATTTCTTTATGCGGCTCCTATTTCCAAACATTAAAAATACGTCTTTCTGTTTTCAGTGCCGGGAAATACTGAAAATTCATAAAATTTAAAATATCGTAACTCGATAAGTTTTAGTCGTGAAAAAATGGGACTTTTTTATGTCTTTCTTAAACGCAGGGCATCATTTTTCTAAATTATAAGAAAAATGAGCTGTATAAAAAAATGTAATTCTGCGTTTTAATATGAATACAGTCCTTCGTAAAACAAATGCCTTATCTAGAGATAGTAGCGAAATATCGGTATACTAAAGATATTGCTATAACAGGCAAAAAATAGCCATTTTGAACACCGATTATAGACTCTCGATATATATAGATATGTCAGTCTTTTTAAGTCCGATGTATCGATACTTCTTAAGCATTAATACTTTACATGTGAAAATCAACTTTAAGCCTTTATGACGTACGTTTCTAAATAAAAACTAATTAAATCGATTTTATTTCTTCAAAAGACATAAATAAATCTCCTTTAAAAGATATTTTTGTTCTTAGTCGTTTAATATGGCTAAGAATTTCAGGTAATGTGAAAATATCCTTCACGCAGTAAGAAAATAATCTCATAATAAGTTACATGCTTTTTCACTAAGCGTCATTATCGAAATAAGAAACTAGAGAAAAGGACCCTCCCTTGCTCCGAATTCCCCTCTCTCGGGAGATGCTTCCGCTTGCCAAGGTATCACAGAAACTTAGGCAGGCTTTGTGTTTTATTTTTGCTTGTGAATATTATCCGATTGGTGGTTTGTGAAGGTAAAAATGTGTTAATGCAATAGTTTTAATGTGTATATATTTTTTCATTACTATTGAATAAGTAAGTTTATATGGCTCCTAAAAGTAGTGTTTTGAGATATTTCACGAAAATTAATAAAACTGGTGTTAAAGAGCATTTTAACCAAAAAATTTATGCGTGTCACAAGAAACCATCCAGTCTTCAATATCAAAAGGATCACGCAATAAAACAGGTTTCATATGTCCATGTGGCTAGGTCTCAAACTTCTGCAAATATGGATATTGAGATACTTTTGCATTTACAAATACCTGTAGCTAGAAATCACAAAGGAATTCTATGGAAATCTTGGAAGATCTAAAACATATTTACTGGAGTGGATCGAAAAGTATAGGATTTGTTAGCCCCCGGTACGGTATGCTATTTCTTTCTCCCAGCTTATTTTGTCTCCAAAAAAATAACGTTACCTTACAGAAGCCAGCAATAAACAAAGCAGATGTATCACTGTACGATTAAATGCTCTATAGTAATTTTTTTTTAATTTCTAAGCATCGCACACTTTCAATTTTTATACCGTCGTATTGGGGAAAAAAAGTGCCTTTAAATGCAATTTGTTTGAAAACTGTATCTCCATTTATTTTTGAAATATTAATTTTTTTGTAGTTTTCAGCACCATTTGTTTAATTTTGGCAACTCAAGTACTTCATTTATGTAGAAAGTAAAGGGAAAATAGTTGAAAAATAGCAATTATATCTTTTTGTTGCCATTATCTCATAACAACCGAAAGAAAATGTAATTAAAATACGTGCTATTTTGAAAAAATATAAACGAATAATTTCTGTTAAAACATGGAGCTATTATAAAAGATGCTTTCAGTGTGACGTCAGTCATGACGTTTTGGTTGGAAACTGACTCCAAACAAACGGTTACTATACGTCATTTCTTTTTAAATATAAATCGTGGAAAATGTTACCAGTACATATCAAGTATTAAAACACTTAGATATGAGATATAGATATAAGATAGAGTTGCAACACACAAAATACAACATAGAAAATACAACATAGCAACCGTTTGTTTGGAGTCAGTTTCCAACCAAAACGTCACGACTGAAATCGTCTATATTAATGTTACAAAGAAATGAATGCCTTTGAATCATTAGATAGCCATTTTTTTTGACGAGTTTCTTTAATGACGGCATCTTTTTGCTGCATTTGTGTATTATTTTGCGATAGTGACATCTTATGAATGCTTTACTGTAGATGTTTAAGAGTTATTGTAAATGTGGAATTCTTATGCGGATGCGAATGACGTCATTTTACATAAAATAAAAATGTGTGCTTTAAGTCTTAAAATTGAAATATGTTTTGTACTATTTATATATATATATATATTTTTTTTTTTTTTTTCATCGGGGTTGACACTAAATTCTGAAAAAGCAGAATTCCTGTTTTCTAGTGGTTTTTTTTTTTAAATTACTTTTGGCTTGGAGTGCAAAAGTTGTCTTTTATGCATATTAATTTACATGTTTTGTTTTAATGAAATCCAATCATATCTTCCGGTGTCCCAAGCGCTCCGGAAATAGTTAAAAATTTTAAAAATTTTGAAAATTTATAATTTTTTTTTAATTTTATATGGTGCCGGGTGAGAAAGTTGTGCATTGGATGTACTACATAACTGTGCAGTTTACATAATTTTTTATCCAAATCCATTCATATTTTCCGGTGCCCCATATATAATTAAAAATTGAAATATTTAAGAAAATTTATTACAAATTCTTAATTTACGAAAATTGTTTACAAATTTGGCAAAGTGTTTAGTTAAAAAAGCATAAACTTATAAATAATAATAATCTACTTATAATAAAATCTGAGTGCATGAAACTGTAGGTAACCATGCCGGTGGGAACCACTCTGGTCTGCGAATCGACCGTAGCTAAACGCCATGTTAGGCTTAATGAAAAACATATCCTAACATATGACAGCTAAATGATATTTTTTTCTACTTGAAATCATGTCTGTTCAGTATTTTCACATAAAACATGTGTATCATATCCATTTATAATGTATTAAGGTCCAAATTAAAATTAAGCTATTATAAACATAGAAATCGGATCTAAACAAACGATACTGGTGCCATTCACATTCAAATTCCAGCAAATCTACACAGAAATGAATGACTCTTTGAACGCTTCATTAAAAAAAAAATACAGGTTAACGCCGATGCTGGTCTTAAAATATTTGTAAAAGTATATTAAAACCTTTAAATATTTTAACTTTGTTTAAAACCTTCAAAAACTATCCGATTAAGTTCCAAATTTAAGGGCCAAATCAACAACAACAAGAAGTTCTAAATTAAAAATAACGGATAACTATCGCCATCTGGTGGAGAAAAGATATAACTTTCGCTCTAGGAAGGTGCCGTGCAAGCACCTTGCATTACATGTATTTTTAATTTATTCATAATTATTATTCTTTTGCACAATTTCAGATTTCCTGTGACATTTGTTTTCTGTCTTATATGAAAAAGTAAAAATTATCCGAATTTGAATATCTAAAACTTTCAAATGCATTTACAATAAATTATTTCAATGGCACTTTAGCATTATTTAAAGGGAAATTAAAGGGACCATTTTTTCTGTACCAAAGGCTGCGAGCAGCGCCTCTGTAGGCCGTTTTAATTCCCAATAAATTAGGAGCTTGTGTTTCTTGCTATTTTTATCCTTTTTGGTATTAAAATGTTTGATATGACTTCTTGATTTTATTTTATTCAATATGAAACAGTATCTCTTTTCTTGTCCACATACACTTTCTGATTCATCTTTCAACAGTTTAGGTACGGCATAGATATTTTGACCATTCCTCCGTATTTCCTTTTTTTCCATGGCCTCAATTTCTTCTCAAGGCACATCATCAAAAGAAGTGGTTCAAAACGTCCAACTCGTTGCCAGTTAATAACTTCATAATAATCCTTTGCTTTAAAGTGTATTTTTGGTTCTTGAAAAATTCTTACTTCTAGTGATCCTCTATTTATATATCTCCAACCTCTACCTGCAATTGTTAGCCATCTTGAGTGAACAACTGGACCAGGTTTTTTATGCCAGGTCAAAACCACTTTGATACGTGATGTTGATATTCAAATATCAGATAAATATTGCTGATCGTTGCTGACAACCATTCTATCTATGTTATTTGGCATATTCTCCGCACTTACTGAAGAAAAGGAAGCTACAGGTAGCTCCTCGCAGGTTTTGATTGTTGTACCAATTGGCCCACAAAAGTTTGTAGGACCAATTGTTGCACCATCTAAAAAATTTAGTAAATGTCATAAAGGCAACTCACTTGTATGAAGCAAACAAATGCTCCATTCTAAGGATCTATTGAGTTCCAACCCCATCAGGTGAATAACTAATCCTTTTTGCCCAATTTTACATCGTCGCATCCAATCACTATAAGTCCATATATAGTATGTTATTTGATAAAAAAAAGGATTATTGCTTCTTTCATGGCTTTAGTTTTTCCTGTTGCGACTGTAACATGTCCAATATACAGAGAGTCAGGTTCCTTTACAAGAGTACAAGGTTCCTCCTTTGCGGTTTTTGTGTAGCAACTTTGTACCCTTCATCACTTGCACTTTTGTATTGTCTTTTCTATATAGTATAAAAAAATAATTTTATACATTTAATAATAAACGATAAACGATTTTTCATTCTCTGGCTCTACTTTTTACGCTATACAAATGATTCTTTAACTCTTATTTTCACTTATAATTTTTAGTTCAAAATTTGTTTAAAAATAGATTTCCGGCAACTATCTTGCGGCAACTGAAGAAATTTATCGAAGTTGAAATTTTTTTGCATGAATGCTGTATGCTTAAAAGACAACTTTCGCACCCCGCTCCATAAGCAATTTTTAAAAAAATTATAAATTTTCATAAACAAGTTCAATTTTTAACTTTTATGGGGCGCTTAAAGGCACCGGAAGACATGAATGGGTTTCAATAATATATATATATATATATATGTGAACTAATATACATAAAAGGCAACTTTTGTATCCCGCGCCGATTGGATTATCCACATTTCGATTTTTCGATCCATCCTAATTTACCCGAAATTTTATGCTTCAGCAAGACTTTCTTGGGTGTTGTTTCGACTTCTGTCTTAGCTGAGGTCGAAAATATAATTGCATAAAAAAGGAAATCGTCAAAGTGGCTGCTGTTATCAAAGTTACTATTTTTAAATTCGTTGCCTCAAAATTACCGGTAATTTCATCTACTTTATAAACGTTATTGTTAAATATATGTGGTAAAATGTATAAGAGGAAAATATAAATAAAACGTTATTTAATTTAAAAAACAATCACTCCATGTATTAAAACATTACGTACTAATGAATATATTCCAATATTAGCTGACCGACCCGGCGTTGGCCAGGGCATGTGATAATTGCATTAACCACCTCTTTGCGTAAGTAATTCTTCGCGATGAGCGTCTTTTACAGAATTTTTAATCATTTATCATCGGTTCTTTAAAGCAGAAATTTTTGACTATCGTAATCGGGGAAAATGCCCTGATTAAATCAGACAAAGTTTTCGCTAAAAATAACTGGTGGGAATGGCCAAATAGTATTAATTTGACGTAAAAATGCCTGTCCGAGCTTATCTCGGACTGTGCAACGAGCGGGTTAAGGATTTTTTGAAAAAATTCTTTTAATTTTCATAATAGAGATTTGAAATTTTGCGCAAATATACATTTCATCATAAGTATATAAAACACCATAAAAGAAATTTCCAATCTTAACATAATTTTAAGATCTTTTAAAAAATTTAAAATTTTAAAACGAAATTTTAAAATGCTCCTTACGTCTTAATTTTTTAGATATTTCTTCGATTTTGGACTTTACTCACGTAAAACTCTATTACAAACAAATCCGTGTGTCGATTTTTTAATCCTTTAAATAGTTAATTTTTTAGAGATATTTTTCTGAATTCCATATCGATTTTCATCAAAATTCTGCTTTTTAGCAATCAAAGTTAGAAATCAAATTTAATTGTCTTAAGGGATCTCAGGACTCTTAAAGCTTTAAAATTTTCGAAATTTTAATTTTTTAGAGGTTAAACTCCTATCTTTTCTGAACATTTTGATATAATTGTTTCCTTGAAATTCCTATTAGAACTGAAGTTATGGCTTTTACATTTATACACGTTCAATAGCTGAAGCGTCGTTTCGGAAACTTTGAAGCCATTTTTCTCCAAATGACGTTTTGGGGCATAACGCGCACGATATCTCAAAAACTTATGACTATTTTTTCATAAAATTTTCAAAACATACGCGTTTCATGTTAGTCTGTATAAAGTGAACCTAAAATTTCCTTTTTATTGCTCAAAATAATATTTTTTAGGTGATTATACTGTTGAAATTTTCTTAATTTTGCATTAGCTAAATACAACTTTGTATTAAATATATAAAAAAGCTTTAAATACAAATTTATTTAGGTTCAGGGTAATTATTATAATCTAAAGTATAAGTAGGTACCAAATTTTTCATTCTAGTTGCAACACTTATTTTGTAATCGTGCGCGTAAGCTGTTATGCCGCTTTTTTTGCTCGAAAAATGTCTAACAGTTTGGAGCCCCCTGTAAATGCTAATTCTGCATCTTATAATTTTTTAAATACACGAAATGAAAGAACATACTTATATATTTTATTCCAATTAAAATTGTGTCTTAAAATCAAATACATTTTAAGATATTAAATGTTGAAAATGGTCTTTTTTTTTCTTTTTTTCCAATTTTAAGAGTCCTGAGACCCCTTAATGAGGTCGAAATTTAAAATGCATACACATGTTTCTTTTGAGTAATATCAAGATACTTCCTTATCAGTTTCATGGATTTTGATAAAAAATTAAGCAGCAAGGAGCATTTATAAATTTAATAAAAAGCTGAAACATTAGTATTGAGAAAAACAGATTTAAAGTATACTAAAAGACCAAAAAATTGTTTGTGAACTAAATTAAAACACTTGTAACTTTGCGTAAAATAATCGCATCTGCATGCGGTTTTCCAAGAATGGCGTAGTATAAATTGGTGAATAATAATACACACAAAAAGAAATAACGATTTTGGGGTCTATTTTTGTTCAAATAAAGGTCCACGATCCCCTTAAATATACCTAAAATAAGTGCTGAACGACTATATTTTTAAATGCAGAATTTTAAAATATGCAGTAAAAACGGAATTCGCAAACTGACTTACAGAAACAAACGTTTTTGAAAGGGTTAGTTTTTTTTTTTTTTTTTTTTTTTTTTTTTTAGCCGAAGATCTCGTTTTATAGGAAAACGAACCTAGATATGGTTTCGTATCCTTTTTTTTCGTATTTTGATGTCCGAAGCCAATGCATATTTAACATCACAGAAAAATTCGCGTGACTTTCAGAAACGAATTTTTATCAAAGGGTTTATATTCGTATTTTTTAAACGAATTGTGGCATTCAAAAGAAAAATTAACGTAAATGCGATCTAGTAATTTCCGCTTCTTCTTGATTTCCAAAGCCGATGCAGAATTTTAAATATATGTATTGCAGGAAAAGAAAAAAAGAATTTGCTAAAGTGAGTTACGGAAATGAACGTTTTTGTAAGGCTTAGTATTAATATTTTTTTAATCGAAGGCTTAGTTTTAAAGGAAAATGAACATAGATGTGGTTTGGTATTTTTGTTTGTTTTTTGCATTTTGATTTACGAAGCCGGTGCAGAATTTTAAACATCGCAGAAAAAATAAAGAATTCGCAAAAATGAGTTTCGCAAACAATTTTTTTTCAACGGGTTAATAATCATATCTTTTTTAACGGATTGCGGCATTCGAAAGGAAAACTAACGTATATATGGTTGGTATTATTAGTTTTTTTTTTCGTATTTTGATCAGAAACCCAGATGCAGATTTTTAAAAATTGCAAACATCACGAAAAACACCAAAACGGCTCTAACGAAGCATTAAAAAAAAATAGTTAAAGTCAATACTTTTTCGAACGGATTGACGCGTTGTAAACCTAAAATTACTGTCTTTAATTTCGTGTAATTGTTTTGAAATGTTACGCCGATGCGGACTTCGAAAAACGGGGAGAGGGAGACACACACTCTAAAATTGGGAGGAGTGAAAAGCTCACTCTTTGAAAGAGTGACAGGCATTTTTACTCTTTTTGGAGTGAATTTTATAAAAATACACTCCTTAAAGAGTGGAATTTTCCACTCTCTAGAAAGGAATGAAATGACTCACTCCTGAAAGAGTGACTTACGTATGCATTGCTTATTAACCAATCAGAGCAGCAAGGCGACGACCCTTAAAAGATAAGAAAAATGATCACTTTTCCGTTCGCCATCTTAGGATTAACAGATTAGGATATCATTAAAATTATTCTTTATGTAATACATAAAATAAAGGTAAGTCTTATTTAATTTTAAGCATTTATCCGTGTAGATATGTGGAATGTTAAGATTATTAGCTAAATAGTTGCATGTTATATAGAAAAAGATAGATCGTTAGAGTGTTCAAAAGTCATTGTCTGTTATATTTCTTCATGTAGCGGTTTGAAATATAATTCTTTTAACAAATGAATACGCACTAGAGATCTGCACGGGCCGGATCGGACCGATTTTCACTCACGGAACTCGGGCTGCGCCCGGGCCACACTTTTTTCTGAAGGTTCGGGCCGGGCCTAACTTATTTTTCTGTACAAAGCCGGGGCTGGTTCATTCCGAGTCTTCACGGTCCAAAATTTTCAGTCCTAATTTTGACCCAGCCCGTATGAAAATCATTGTCTCAGCGTGGCCTGGTCCATTCAAAGGTCAGTAAAATTAGGCCTGACCCAAACATTTTTGAAAAAAATGCATACATTTTCAAATGGCCATTATTCTACACATAAACATTAAAATTTATTCTTTTTAAAGAACACTAGATTTCTGCGCTTATTAAAATATAGCTAAATTTAAACATAATTAAACGTGTGAAAAAGAACCTGCCTCCCAGCAAAGAAAGAAACAGTGGGCCATCAGCTGGAAAAAAGATGGTAGCCAGCAGTGCTATCAGCGGTAAAGTGCAAGGGTGCCATTACATAAACCTGTCGAAAAGTGTCCGAGCCGAATGCAGCTGGCCCATCAGTGATGGCCAACAGCAGGCCAGCATTGGTATGCCATCACATTACTTCAATCCGGCACTTTTCCTGCAGTGCTAGCACCTATCCCACTGCTATTCCTTTGCTGGCCTAGCACTTTCCCTTACAAAAATTTCTTACAGAATTCTATAAAAAAACAAAGTATTATATGATTACGGTTTTTTTTTCTATAAGCTAGTTTCACCAAGAGCTATAGAAACATCTGTAGAAGTGTCTATAATAGAAATGTCTATAGAAATATTTGAACTGCATGTGGTCACCCTCCCAAGTACTGACCGCGCTAGATGCTGCTTGGTTTTCGTGATCGGACATGAACAAGGGCTTTCAGCATACACTACGATTGCTCGTAGTTTTCAAGCTCTCATTACACTATTTCAAGTTTGTTTCTTTTGTGATTTACGTTCCCAATCATTAAACTGGTATAGAAATTATTCTATTGTATAGAAATCCTATGTATTTTATACGCTTTCTTTTTTATTATTGATTCTGAACTGCGTAAATTATGAAAACCGAAATCCTTTGTAACCTAGTAAAACCAGATTTAAGGAGAAAAAAAAGTGCGTTGAAATAAAAATTTATTTATTTATTCATTTACTTATTTATTTTGTTGGTGGCAGTGGTGCTATATTTTTTACAGTTTCAAAAAAAATTAGCTTCACAGCTTAAATTGTGTTAAGATATTCATTTCAGATTTGTGTTCAAATACTCAATGTCTTCGATATTCGCAGCGCCACCTAGCGTAAGGGCTCCCAGCAATAATACTGCAAAAGTTCGTGCGCTTCCATGTAGTGGTGGGCCAGCGTATGAGATAAAATGGATGCCCATGTTTAATCCTTATATTCTTAAAATATTAATTTAGTTACCAATGTAATACAGAGAGGGCGCTGCGTCGCCTCGAAATTTATCCTTGTGAGCAGGGAAAAAAATTCCCTTCGAGTGTGTGTGAAACTTTCGTTCGGATATGTGTGTCCGACAAAATTGTGTGAAATATTCAAATCGGGGTTGTAATATTAAATGGAAAAACAGCACAACGATTGTCATTAATTAGTGTTATTTAAGAGCCAGCAATATACAGTCCTTGTTTCAGTGAATTCTCAACATAAAATAAAATGGTCCGTCGAGCTGGAGTTTGGAAATTAGTTTAGTTTCGTTTCGAATGCTTTGTGAAATAGTTCTGTGATATTCTACTGATTACGCAATATGCGTTTGTTGTGAAAAGAAGTACATAATTTCCTTTTTTGATGCTCGAAAAATTTATTTTTCTTCACTTGGATAGTACTTCAAAATAACTAAGTGAGTGGTTTCGATTCTTTATTTTGTTATTGTTTTTTATCAGAATCATATTGTGTTTTCATTGTTTATTCATTAGTTCAGTTAGGGAATATACTTTGAGTTTCATTTCTGGAGTTATAACTGTATTTCTCTATCTTATTTGTTTTTCATAATGGATATAAAGGCATATTTAAATCAAAAAAAGGTTGCAAAAACGGCTCTAACCCGATTAAAAAATAAAACTACAGACAAATTAGATAGTTTAGATTCAGCTAAATTAAACGTAATTCGAAACAGATTTAGCGATATTGGAGAGGAATTAAAAGTTATTTTTAGTAATATTTTCGGTTTATGTAAAGATGATGAGATTGAAAAATATAGTAATGAACGCGAAGAGCTTTTTGAAACTTTAGATGAAATGTTAGCTACTATTGATAGAATAAATATGAAGGGAAATGGAAAAAAAGGTGAAATAAATAATGTCACTTCTAATTCTAATTATAATGAGATTAAACCACCTACTTTATCCCTTCCGATTTTTTCGGGTACTGTAGATGAGTGGTTAACGTTTTCGGATTTGTTTAAAGCTGCTGTTATAGACAATCAAAAACTATCAGGGGCTCAGAAACTGCAATATCTTAAGGGAGTTTTAAAGAATGATGCACAAATACAGTGCAATCCCTTTCGATCACTGATGATAATTTCAAAATAGCTTGGGACCTTTTAACAGAAAGATATTTTCATAAACGTGAAATTTTGGGTTCCTTGATGAAAAAACTGTTAAATATGTCCCAGTTAAATAATGAGTCGCATTCTCAAATTTTGAATTTAGTTGATTCTACTAAAGAATATGTCAAATTACTCGAAATTTTGATTTAAAAATAGACGAGACAGCAGACACGATGCTTTTATTTATTGTACAATTTAAGTTAGATCCAGCTACTAGAAGTTGGTGGGAAAGATCCTTAAAGAGTGATCAAATTCCAAAGTTAAACGAACTGCTAGAATTTCTTTCAAATCATGCTAGATCGATTGTTTCGGGTAATCAGGGAGTAAAAAAGAATTTTTCTAAAAATGTGACATTGTTGGCTTCAGGATTTCAAACTCAATGTATTTTTTGCATACACTAAATAAATGCGATTCATTCTTAAAGTTATCTGTAAATAAACGTGTGAATTTTGTGAGGTCTAATAATGTTTGTTTTAATTGTTTAACGCCATTTCATGGTAAATCAAACTGTAAAAGTACGGCTAGGTGTCAGAAATGCAAACAATCTCATCATACTTTACTACATTTTGATAATAATGTTGAGTCAAGATCTGATCGTGATCAATTAGTGACAAATTCAGCTAATGCTAGTTTATCTGCTGCAGCTAAGGTTTTTCAACCTGCTGTTTCTCTTGGTTCTAATAGAGATTCTAATTCAGTTAGTGAAGTTGGCAAAAACTCTAGTATTACTTCATGTTGTTCTGATTTTGGCTCGGATGCCCAAGTGCTGCTCTGTACAGCAATCGTAAGCGTGAATGATTCTGAAGGAAAAGTTCAATTGTGCCGGGCCCTTCTAGATCCTAGAAGTCAAGCTTGTTTAATCACAAATGATTGTCTTAAAAGGCTTGGACTACCAAAAAAGAGAGCAAATGTTCAAATTTCTTGTTTAGGTTCTGCGGACACCTATACAAATGGTGTTTCACAAATTACCTTTTCTCCTCATTTTCCATCCAATTCCTATTTTTCTACACCCGTTTATGTTGTTCATAAAATTGTTGGTAAACTTCCTCATGTTAGTTTAGATTCTTCTTGGTCTGAACCGTTTAGCGATTTAAAATTAGCTGATCCTACTTTTTATAAAAGTGCTGCTGTTGACATTCTGTTTGGTGTAAATATTGCCTTACCAATGTTGAAGGGTCAGATGCTTTCTTCTGGTGAAGGGAAACCCTTTGCCGTTCGTTCAGACCTTGGGTGGATCATCGCGGGAAATGCTAATGCACCCGAGGAAGCACCTGTAATCAATGTAAATAATATTCAATTAGTGAATGATCAGATAATACAGAAATTTTGGGAACTGGACACCGTTCCTGCCGCAAATTTACTAACAACTGCCGAAAAGGCATGTGAGGAACACTTCGTTAAAACTCACACCAGAGATGAAACTGGAAGGTACATTGTGAAATTGCCTTTCCATTCCTCACCATCCCAATTAGGTGATTCTAGACAGTCAGCCCTTCGTAGATTAAATTATTTAGAAAAATCATTAGCTTCTAAGCCCGTGAAATATGAACAGTATAGAAAATTTATGAAGGACTACCTAGAATTGAGACATATGGAACTTGTTCCTCAATCAGACTATGCTAAAAGGGAAGCTTACTACTTACCTCATCACGCTGTTTTGAGAGAATCTAGTAGCACTACAAAACTACGTGTTGTTTTCGACGCGTCATGTCCTTCATCCTCTGGAATTTCTCTCAACGATTTACTGATGATAGGCCCACGAGTACAGCAAGATTTATATCCAATCCTTATTCGATTTAGAACTTTTCTAGTTGCAGTATATGCTGACGTAGAGAAAATGTTTCGCCAAGTTAAGGTACAACGGGATGATATAGATTGGCAGAGAATTCTTTGGAGAAACGCTCCTGAAGATCCAGTACTTGAATTCAAACTGCTCACAGTCACGTATGGAACAGCTTGCGCTCCATTTCTCTCTACAAGGGCGATGCAACAGCTGGCGTTAGACGAGAAAAGTAATTATCCGTTAGCCTCTCATGCTACTTTGAATGACTTCTACGTTGATGATCTTTTATCTGGAGCTGCATCGGAAGAAGAAGCAGTTGAGCTTGTTGAACAACTTAAGAAAATGATGAAAAAGGGAGGATTTAATCTGAGAAAATGGAGGTCGAATATTTCTACAATTGTTGAAGAATTATCAGATGAACAACAAATGATCCCTGTCGATTCTGAAGATGATGTGAAGGTTCTAGGTATCAGTTGGAATCCAAAAATAGATAGCTTTAGTTTCTCAGTATTACCAATGGAAGAGAAAAAAGAGAATAGCAAAAGAGAAATATTATCCGAAGTTTCTCGTATGTTTGATCCATTGGGATTGATATCTCCATGCGTAGTATTTATGAAAATATTACTTCAAGAATTATGGAAGCACAAGCTTACGTGGGATGAGCCAATCCCGGAAGATCTGAACAAGTTGTGGATCTCATTTAGAAAAGAGCTTCACCTTATCAACCAAATCAAAATACCAAGATGTGTCCTAAATCCTATGTGCGTTAATATCGAGTTGCACGCATTCTGCGATGCCTCTGAAAAGGCATATTGTGCTGTAGTTTACGTGCGTTGTATTCTGTCTAATTCAGACATTTGTGTTTCGTTACTTACCTCCAAAACGAGAGTTGCTCCCTTGAAGACACAATCCTTGCCTCGTCTGGAGTTATGTGCAGCATTATTACTTGCTGATGCTTTGCAAGTAGTTTTGAGAGATATCCACTTACCAATCCAAAATACCCTGGCTTGGACAGATTCCACTATAACGTTAGCGTGGTTGTTAACCGAACCGTATCGATGGCAACCATTTGTGGCTAACAGGGTGTCTAAAACACAAACAACCATCCCTCAGTGAAATGGTATCACGTTCCTGGAACTTGCAATCCAGCCGATCTTGGCACAAGGGGTCTATTACCATCTCAACTTGTAAATAATGACTTGTGGCTCCGTGGTCCTGATTGGCTAAGTCAGCCCTTAAAGGAACAAGCCGATTTTCACATAAATGCTGCCTCATCACTATCAGATAATTTCCGAAAGGAAGAAAGGAAATTTACTGGAACTACATGTGCTACAAAAATGGTGTCATTGCCTGAATTTATAGCAAAAATATCTTCTTTTTCAAAATTAATCCGTGTGTGTGCTTGGATTTTACGATTTCTAAGCAATAGCTGTCAAGGTGCATCAAGAATTTCAGGTTGGTTAACATCAAAAGAGCTTGACAGAGCAATTATCCGTATAGTGAATTTAATCCAAAAGTTTGAGTTTTCATCGGAATTGAATTACCTAGTTGAAGGAAAACCATTAGCTAGGGAGAGCAGATTGCTACCTTTGAATGTGTTTTTGGATAGCAATGGTATAATTCGTGTAGGAGGCAGACTAGCAAATCATTCAAATTTAAACTATGACGAAAAGCATCCCATGCTGTTGCCAAAAAACCACGAATTTACAACTAAGCTCATATTATATTATCATGTCACTAACCTTCATGCTGGTCCATAGCTTACACTGTCACTAATACGACAAAAGTTTTGGTTCGTAGATGGTCGTTCTACTGTTCGCAAGCAAATTAGAAATTGCATAAAATGCCTTCAATGGAATTTAAGGGCTTCTCCTCAATTGATGGGAGATCTACCATCCACTCGGATTATGCAGATTCGTGTTTTTGACATCGTAGGATTGGATTATGCCGGTCCTATCTATACTAAATGTGCTCATAAAAGATCGGTCGCAAAATTCAAGTCGTATATTTGCCTCTTCATCTGCACAGCTACAAAGGCCATACACCTTGAATTGGTGTCTGAGCTTTCTACTGCATGTTTCCTTGCTGCATTACGCCGATTCATCTCTCGAAGAGGCTGTCCGAGTAAGATAATCTCCGATAACGGTTCTAAATTTAAGGGACCTGTCACGCACCTTAAGGAACTAGCTCTATTGTGTCGAGAAGAAAAGGTACAGGATTTCTGCTCTATGAAGGGCATTGAGTGGTCCTTCATTCCTCCATATACACCACATTTTGGAGGTTTGTGGGAAGCAGTAGTTAAAAGTGCTAAACAAATGTTAACGAAAGTATCTAACTCTGCACTCCTTAGTTTCGAAGAGTTTTACACCCTTCTTCTTCAAATAGAGGCTTGTTTAAATTCCAGACCTCTCACCCCATTATCGTCTGATCCCAGTGATTTGAATGCGTTGACGCCAGCGCATTTCCTGGTTGGCGGTCCTATTCATCAATTTCCTGAACCAGTGCAACCAACGAAAAACTTGTGTCTTAGTGAAAGGTGGCGTCTCATTCAAAAACTTCGTCAACAATTCTGGGACCGTTGGTTCAAAGAGTATTTACATCAATTGCAACCGCGTTCCAAGTGGTGGAAATCGATACCTAATCTCAAGATTGGAGATTTGGTACTTGTGCACATGAACAATTCGGCACCACTGCAGTGGACACTTGGACGTATTACCGAGCTTTTTCCTGGACTTGACAAAAAAGTTCGTGTTGTGACAATAAAGACTAAATATGGACATGTAATGAGAAGTATGAATAAGGTGTATTTACTCTGAATGTAATTATTATTGTGCATGTTATTATTTAGTGTTTTTTTAACCCTCCTTTAGGCTTCAAGGAGGGTGATATGTTTAATCCTTATATTCTTAAAATATTAATTTAGTTACCAATGTAATATAGAGAGGGCGCTGCGTCGCCTCGAAATTTATCCTTGTGAGCAGGGAAAAAAATCCCCTTCGAGTGTGTGTGAAACTTTCGTTCGGATATGTGTGTCCGACAAAATTGTGTGAAATATTCAAATCGAGGTTGTAATATTAAATGGAAAAACAGCACAACGATTGTCATTAATTAGTGTTATTTAAGAACCAGCAATATACAGTCCTTGTTTCAGTGAATTCTCAACAGCCCACCAGACGTTTATCTGATGATTTCCAACAGCAAAGTTGACTGAAGCGGTCCAGCAGTTGTCATGCAGTGGTAGACCATCAGTCAGCACTTCTCCATCATTGCCAGCACCTATCTTGCTGCTGGCCAGCAATTTCCTCTTTGCTGGGCTATGACGGAACCCAGTTTTAAACTCACTAACGTGTTGATCCATGCATAATTAATATACTAATTTATAAGAAAAGAATATATAATACATTTACACTCGCTAAGAAGAGAACTTGTCTATAACGCATTTTTTTTTCTTTTCTATGCAATTCCATCTTACTGTATGGAATTTTTCAGATTTTTAATACTTCAAAAAAAAAAAAAAAATCAATGTTTTGTTGAAATTCACTCGGACCATGGCGGGTTCGGGCCGAGATTTTAACTTTTTTTCCGTGCCGGGCCGGGCTCGGGCCAAACTTCTAAGTTTTTTTACCGGGCCGGGTCGGGCCAATTTTTTTTCTACGGGCCGGGCCGATTTTTTTTTCTATGAGTCGGGCCGGGCCCGGGCTTGGAAATTTCAGCCCGTGCAGACCTCTATACGCACAATGCTTAGCAAATCGTTAGTTCGGGAAATGTGAATAAAAAAAATGAGTAAATATTTTATTCTTCCCTTTCAATGCTGTGTTGCAAATTATTTTTGCCAGCGATCAAAACGAAAAAGTTATTTTTTTCGTTTGAAAGGGTGACTTGACTCATAAGAGAAGATATATGGAAGTTTTAATTTCGTAGGAGACACATTCGAAAACATTAATTTGCCGTTACATGAGATTTTTTTTTTCGGATTATATACAGTTAAGAGTATTTATTATTGTTTCGGAGTTAAATATGATATTTGATGTTTATGCTAAAGGTTGGTACTGTGAAACCTCACTGTGTGACCAACTCCATTAGGCGACCACCTCCCTTAGGCAACCACCTCCCTGAACGACCATTTTTTCATGGAACGAAATTTATTTCCATAGGCTCAATACTAATTTTTACCTCCATTCAGAGACCATCCCAGTTGAACTCCCTCCATAAGAGATCGATTTCTTTGAAGAAAATGAAATAAATTCCGTTTTTTCCTGGTCGCTTGAAGAAGGTTTTATTAAAAAAATAATTCCGGAGAGTGCATTATTCATCAAACTTCTAAACTAAGTTTAGATTTTTTTTATCCCGGTAACTTTTAAGTGTTTTTAAGAGTTTTTAAGTCCCTTTGTGCCGTTTTAGGCAATGAATTTAACTCTGATTACAAATTAAGAAGACGGTCAATAAACTCCTCTGCCCTATTCTGTCGGAAAACTCTCAAAGAAATAGATAAAGTAATGAAACCGTCATTATTTGTTCCCGTCCACAAAAAAATACATTTATTTACTGAACTTCGAAAGGATTTGGAGATAAAAATTATAAAATATAAAACTGTAAAATTAAAGCAAAGCTCAATTTATTCATTTTTAAAACTCTGCAGTAATTAACTTATGTAATTAACTTTTATTTTGATACTTAAATTTTTATATTTTTTCCAAATGTGAAAAATAAATTTCAGTAACATTGTTACCATTTTTAAACAATTAAAATCTAGATTTAAACTCTCCATTAAGAGACCACCTCTCGGAATGACCCAATTTTATTGGAACGGTACGTGGTCGCCTTAGGGAGGTTTTACTGTATATTAATTTTTTTAAATTGTATGTAAACATTTTTCTGCGGGTTATGATTTTAAAATTTCGAGACTGAGTAATATAAAAAAATTTAATTACAGATATTCTGTATCAGTTATTAAATTTCCTTCTATTATAAAAACATTTTCTACGTTTTTGATACACGTAATTTTTGGCGCTAAACAATAAAACATGATATTTAAGCATTGGAATAAAATGTTTTTTTAATGCCTGTTTTGAAGTTTATGGATAAGACTGCTTTAGGATATTTTTTAAATGGTCATATTTACTTACATAATACAGGACTGAATACTTTTTTAAAGAGATTAATAACCACTTTTTTACACTAAGATGTTTTAAAAACAATAAGAATATTTCTAATGCAGTCATTTAATTTATTTTTAAGTTTCCCTTTTTTCTATTTCCGAGGTCAATCTTTTCCTAAAAAACATATAAAATCTATTTTGCTCATAGTCACAAAATACAATATCTACGCGAATAAAAAATTTAAATTAAATATGGCTTAGCGTGGCTTATGACAATTACGGACGAAAATTAAAAAGTCCTTCCGGCCAGTGCCGGGAGGAAGAGGTAGTTTTCATATTCCTTATTATAAAAAAGCCAACTTATATCATTCAAACACACGAAGCTCAATTTAGTGGAAACAGAATATAGGAGATTCAATACTAATTTTTATCAATATAATGAATGAGAATTTCGCGAAATTAGTCAGCTTTATTCAAGCTGCTTTTCTTTAAAGTAACTTATATTTGGCTGCCAAATTCGGCGATTTCTTAAAGTGCCTGCCATTTTAAGACAACATGGTAGATGAGGCTAACCAATGAACTTGGTCGAGATCTTAGTAAATGCTGTGCACATGCTCACTCACATCGGAATCGGTTGCTATATACGAGTGCTGTCGCATACAGAAAATCAGATTTTTCAAAATGTCACCCACAATAGAAATTGAAACTGCTATATCTGAGCCATTTTAGGTAGCTTTCTTTACAAAAAAGCTACCTATTGCAGCCGTTCGGAGGAAAGCGATTTCAAAAAATTTTGGTATATTTTCATCGATCATGACCCCCAGACCCCGAAACCACCCTCCGTTCAAAATTGATATATATATATATATATATATATATATATATCTATATATATATATATATATATATATATATCTGACCTATGTCACACTGTAACTCCCGTAATTATGAACCGATTTCGATGAAATTTGGTGTGTACATAGTACATACCAATGTCTCGACCGAGTTCGTTGGCCAGCTTCATCTGCCATTTTGTTTCAAAATGGCGGCCATTTAAAATTTTTTAAAAATTTTAAAACTTGAAATGTGGTACCAAAAAATTAAAAATGGAAAAATATTTTTTTCTTATGTATTTGCCTTTATACAAAGATTCCGGAGCAGTTTTTGTTTCGTCTATATCTTAAAAAATGGCTGAGTTATAGCATTTTGAATTTCTAGCATGGCTGACATTTTGAAACGTCCTGAATTATGTCACGCGATAAAAGGCGTATTTATGAACCGATTTGGATGTAATTCAGTGTGTACATAGTATATACCAATCTCTCGACCGAGTTCGTTGGCCAGCTTCATCCGCCATTTTGTTTCAAAATGGCGGCCATTTAAAATTTTTTTAAAAATTTAAAAATTGAAATGTGGTACCAAAAAATTGAAAATGGAAAAATATTTTTTCTTATGTATTTGACCTTTATACAAAGATTTCGGAGCAGTTTTTGTTTCGTCTATATCTTAAAAAATGGCTGAGTTATAGCATTTTGAATTTCTAGCGTGGCTGACATTTTGAAACGTCCTGAATTTTGTCACGCGATAAAAGGCGTATTTATGAACCGATTTGGATGTAATTCAGTGTGTACATAGTACATACCAATGTCTCGACCGGGTTCGTTGGTCAGCTTCATCCGCCATCTTGTTTAAAAATGGTGGCCATTTAAATTTTTAAGAAAAATTTAAATTTGAAATGTGGTACCAAAAAATTAAAAATTGAAAAAATATTTTCTTCTTATGTGTTTGACCTTGATAAAAAGATTCGGGAGCAGTTTTTGTTTCGTCTATATCTTAAGAAATGGCTGAGTTATAGCATTTTGAATTTCTAGCGTGGCTGACATTTTGAAACGTCCTGATTTTTCTCACGTAATAACAGGCGTATTTATGAACCGACTTGGATGTACCTTGGTGTGTACATAGTACATACAAATATCTCGACCGAGTTCGTCGGCCGGCTTCATCCGCCATCTTGTTTCAAAATGGCGGCCATAAAAAAAATTAAAAAATAAAAACATTTAAATGAGATACCAAAAAAATTGGAAAGTGAAAAAGATTTTTTTTGTATGTGTTTGACCTTAATACAAAGATTCCGGAACAGTTTTTCTTTCGTCTATATCTAAAAAAAATGGCTGAGTAATAGCATTTTGAATTTCTCTTGTGGCTGACATTTTAAAACGACCTGATTTTTGTCACGCGACAACAGGCGTAATTATAAACCTATTTGGATGTAACTTGGTCTGTACATAGTACATACCAATGTCTCGACCGAGTTCGTTGGCCAACTTCATTCGCCATCTTGTTTCAAAAGGGTTGCCATTAAAAAAAATTAAATTTAAAATTCAAAATGAGGTATTAAACAATTGGAAAATGAAAAAGATTTTTTTATGTGTTTGACCTTGATACAAAGATTCCGGAGCAGTTTTTGTTTCTGAAAATTTGTTCTTTTGTTTATATCTTAAAAAATGGTTGATTTATAGCACTTTGAATTTCTAGTATGGCTAACATTTTGAAACGGTCTTGTATTTGTCACGCGATAACACACGTATTCGCCTATTTCGATGTAAGAAGGCATGTGGATAGTATACATCAACACCTCGACCAAGTTCGCTGGCCAGATTCATCAGCCATCTTGTTTCAAAATGGCGACCATTAAATTAAATATATATATATATATATTTAAAGTGAGGTGCAAAAAAATTAGAAATTGAAAAAGGTTTCTTTCTTAAGTATTTGACCTTGATATAAGGATTCAGGAGCATTTTTTGTTTGTCTTTACCTTAAAAAATGGCTCAGATATAGCAGTTTCAATTTCTATTGTGGGTGACATTTTGAAAAATCTGATTTTTTGCATGCGACAGCACTCCTATATATTAACCGATTCCGATGTGAGTGAGCATGTGCACAGCAATTACTAAGGTCTCGACCGAGTTCACTGCTTAGCCTCATCCACCATGTTGTCTTGAAATGACAGGCACTTTAAGAAATTGCCGAATTTGGCAGCCAAATATATGTTACTTCAAAGAAAAGCAGCTTGGATAAAGCTGACTAATTTCGCAAAATTCTCATTCATTATATTGATAAAAATTTGTATTGAATCTCCTATATTCGGTTTCCACTAAATTGAGCTTCGTGTGTTTGAATGATATAATTTGGCTTTTTTTAAATAAGGATTATGAAAGCTACCTCTTCCTCCCGGCACTGGCCGGAAGGACTTTTTTAAGGTAAAGACAAACAAAAAATGCTCCTGAATCCTTATATCAAGGTCAAATACTTAAGAAAGAAACCTTTTTCAATTTCTAATTTTTTTGCACCTCACTTTAAATATATATATATATATATATATATATATATATTTTATTTAATGGCCACCATTTTGAAACAAGATGGCTGATGAATCTGGCCAGCGAACTTGGTCGAGGTATTGATGTATACTATCCACATGCCTTCTTAAATCGAAATAGGCGAATACGTGTGTTATCGCGTGACAAATACAAGATCGTTTCAAAATGTTAACCATGCTAGAAATTCAAAGTGCTATAATTCAAACATTTTTTAAGATATAAACAAAAGAACAAATTTTCAGAAACAAAAACTGCTCCGGAATCTTTGTATCAAGGCCAAACACATAAAAAAAAATCTTTTTCATTTTCCAATTTTTAATACCTCATTTTAAATTTTAAATTTAATTTATTTTTAAATGGCAACCCTTTTGAAACAAGATGGCTAATGAAGCTGGCCAACGAACTCAGTCGAGACATTGGTATGTACTATGTACAGACCAAGTTACATCCAAATCGGTTCATAAATACGCCTGTTATCGCGTGACAAAGATCAGGTCGTTTTAAAATGTCAGCCACAATAGAAATTCAAAATGCTATTACTCAGCCATTTTTTTAGATATAGACGAAACAAAAACTGTTCCGGAATCTTTGTATTAAGGTCAAACACATACGAAAAATATCTTTTTCATTTTCCAAATTTTTGGTATCTCATTTTAATTTTTTTATTTTTTAAATTTTTTTAAATGGCCGCCATTTTGAAACAAGATGGCGGATGAAGCTGGCCAACGAACTCGGTCGAGATATTTGTATGTACTATGTACACACCAAGGTACATCCAAATCGGTTCATAAATACGCCTGTTATTACGTGACAAAAATCAGGACATTTCAAAATGTCAGCCACGCTAGAAATTCAAAATGCTATAACTCAGCCATTTCTTAAGATATAGACGAAACAAAAACTGCTCCCGAATCTTTTTATCAAGGTCAAACACATAAGAAGAAAATATTTTTTCAATTTTCAATTTTTTGGTACCACATCTCAAATTTAAATTTTTCTTAAAAATTTAAATGGCCGCCATTTTTAAACAAGATGGCGGATGAAGCTGGCCAACGAACCCGGTCGAGACATTGGTATGTACTATGTATAAACGAAGTTACATCCAAATCGGTTCATAAATACGCCTTTTATCGCGTGACAAATTTCAGGACGTTTCAAAATGTCAGCCACGCTAGAAATTCAAAATGCTGCAACTCAGCCATTTTTTAAGATATAGACGAAACAAAAACTCTTCCGAAATTTTTGCATAAAGGTCAAATACATAAGAAAAAAATATTTTTCCATTTTCAATTTTTTGGTACCACATTTCAAATTTAAATTTTTTTTTTTTAATTTAAATGGACGCCATTTTGAAACAAAATGGCGGATGAAGCTGGCCAACGAACTCGGTCGAGAAATTCGTATGTACTATGTACGCACCGAATTACATCGAAATCGGTTCCTAAATACGCCTTTTATCGCGTGACAAAATTCAGGACGTTTCAAAATGCCAGCCACGCTAGAAATTCAAAATGCTATAACTCAGCCATTTTTTAAGATATAGACGAAACAAAAACTGCTCCAGAATCTTTGTATAAAGGTCAAATACATAAAAAAAAAATATTTTTTCATTTTTAATTTTTTGGTACCACATTTCAAATTTTAATTATTTTTAAAAATTTTAAATGGCCGCCATTTTGAAACAAAACGGCGGATGAAGCTGGCCAACGAACTCGGTCGAGACATTGGTATGTACTATGTACAAACCGAATTACATCGAAATCGGTTCATAATTACGAGAGTTAGAGTGTGACATAGGTCAAATATTTATATATATATATATATATATATATCAATTTTGAACGGAGGGTAGTTTCGGGGTCTGGGGGTCATGATCGATGAAAATATACCAAAATTTTTTGAAATCGCTTTCCTCCGAACGGCTGAAATAGGTAACTTTTTGTAATGAAAGCTACCTAAAATCATGATTAAGTTAATATGTTTAAAAGAAAAAAAATATACATATTCCAGAGAACTCAAAATTTAGACTCCATGTTCATATTAAATAAAACAAAAGCAAATCACAGCGGATAAAAAAAATTACACATTCTTAACATTTAAATCATGCTTAGAACTTATTTAAAAAAGAAGTGAGTTTATAAGCATTGCGTTTAAATGGAAAGATTAAAAATATTTTAGAACAATAGCACTTTGCAAAAATAGCAATAATTTAAGGAAAAAGTGCGGTTTTATATTTAAAACAAAAATTAAAATGAGATCAAACATTGTTAAACATATAACATCCACCTATTAAAAAGTTATTAATAAAACTTTAAATGTAATATCTTTATAGGGCATGCAATAAAAGCAAACACAAAGGATAAGATTGGAATAAAATATTTTAGTTTATTTCTGTTAGTAATCTAATTTAAATTCGTATGTAACTTTAACTGATTTTTTCCTTAAAAGTTCAATTAGTGTTACAAACTATGAATTAAATAAATATTGCTAATAAAGTATTTTATTCCAATATTTACCACGCTTGTATCTATTTCCATTGCATGCCGTAAAAGATGCGATTCTTTTAAAATGACCATGAAAGCAAAATAAAAAACAACCCACTACAAAAAAAATGAGCATTCACTCCTATGAAAGAGTGACTATTCATTCCTACCAGGGGTGAAATACTGCACTCCTTTAGCAAGAGTGAATAATCACTCCTCCGAAAGAGTGATTATCCACCCTTGTTTAGAGTGGATATTCACTTTCAAGGAGTGACTATTCACACTTTCAGAGAGTCAAAATTTTCACTTTGGCTCAGAGTGAATAGTCACTCTAAAGAGGTTGGGCATATTTTGACTCTGCGATAGAGTGACTATTCACTCCTCCGGAGTGAATAGTCACTCTTTTTTATTTAGAGTGCAAATTCGAGGTTCCTTAATTTTTTTGAAAGGGTTAAATTTCGTATTTTTCAGATGTGGTTTGGTGTCTTTCGCTTTTCCGTGTTTCTAACGGTTCGACCGATGTGTGTTTCGAAAGACAGGGTCTTTCCCAGTTTCGAATCTTCTCTTTTTCCGCGTTCCGGTATATGTCACGCGCCGGGACGATTTATTTGGTCGACCTTTTTAATAGCTAAGTTTAATTACTATCTGGGCTAATTATCAAAAATGAAAAATCTCAGCCTCAGGTGTATTAGAACCTGCCTTGGACCATTCTCATGCAAATTTTCATATTTTTTGTGCGGAAGATTTTCCTAGCCATCGCACACATACACAGACAAACTCTTTTCTTAGTATAGGTATCGAAAAATCGATATACCAATACTTTTTTTATATCAATGTCATTAAGACAATATATCGATAGTTTGAAAATGTGCGCCGTCACTAGTCACACCTAAAAGCTACACTTGATTTGTATACTTTTGTATCTGTAAGTATGCTTCTATCATTCACTAGTGGTTTAAAAGATAATTGCCATTATCTCTATTATAAATCTCTCGAGGACCAGGTTTCGTAAATATACTGCTGCTTGAAATCTTTAAATTTTGTGAAAGGGGGAAAACAACAACATGCTATGCACCTCCCGAGCTCCCGCCCCCCTAAATTTGCCCCCGTGGGGCATGGATGATGCCCGTAAAATTTAGAAAAGTGACCCCCAGAGGTCAAATTTGGAGGGGGGGGGCTCGGGAGGTGCATAGCATGAATAAGTGGTCACAGGCCTTTCCAACAATATGTCACATGTGGGGGGTCGGTAAAAGTTAGAAAAATGCCCCCCATCTGGGTTACTATCGCGCCTCCTGGAATACATCCTCCCCCCTCTCTTTGAAATACCGATTGCACAAATGTGTTACTGTGCACACTGACTATATAGAAAAGGACTCATAAAATGTAGAAATTTCATAAATTCCACTCAATTATTTCTATGTGAGCGTGAGGGCAAAAAATTATTGATACTCCCTCGCATATGACTCAACTTTGAAGATACTTTTCACGTGCTGGTTAAAAACTGCAGACTTAACAGTAATAGAAAAATTTTAGTTTGAAACCGCAAAAGTGTTTCGTATGCTCTTTGAGAAAGTTCTATCATTCTGTATCCTGTATGAATTAATTACATTTTATTTTATATGAAAATTAAAAGTTCCATAAATAATCACTTTAATAATATCCCTATATTTTAATCCTAAAATGGCGGACGTCTTTCTCTTATATTAAAAAAGCGCCGTAGACAAGATTGTTCTGATTGGCTGATAAGTAATACCAATGCATACAATCCTCACTCCTGCTTATAGTGAATATTCACTTTAAGCACAAGAGGAGTGAATAGTCACTCTTTCAGAGGAGTGCCCATTCACTCTTGAAAAGAAGTGCGTTTTAGTACCAAATCAGCGTAATTTCCAAGGTTGCATTATGAAATGAAGTTTTTGAAAATTAAGAAGTGACATATTTTGGTGCTTTTCATTATTTTACTCCATATTTTGGTTCAAAGTTGAACGGAAGTTTTCAAAGTGTATAATGCCAGGCTTTCCCTCTCGTCAGCGGAGTGAAATATTTCACTCTCGACAACGGAGTGACATATTTCACTCTCTACAATGGAGCGATATATTTCACTCCTTTCTAGGGAGTGGAAAATTCCACTCTTTAAGGAGAGTATTTTTATAAAATTCACTCCAAAAAGAGTGAAAATGCCTGTCACTCTTTCAAAGAACTAACTTTTCACTCCTCCCAATTTTAGAGTGTGTTTGCGCATTATTTCAAAGTAAACATTAAGGAATAAATTAAATTTTACAATTTTGTAAAATATGACAGCAGAGTGCGAAAGAAATATTTCATTAACAGTTCTTAAAAAAAGAAGAAAAATGCACTTATAAATTTTGGCATGAAAACACAAGGTAAGTGCGCTTCCCTGACACTGCGTTCAAAATGGATCAAGCATCTATTCCGGTATTTCCGATATTTCTCGATGGATGTTCAGTGCAAGTCCAGAAAGCCAATAGTGTTCCTAAGATACATTTTCAATGGTATCGGTATATAGAACGTTCTTTCCATAGTGGCTGTTCAACATTTTTTTTTTTATGTTGGGGTAAAAAATTATATTACAACTTGATAAGGACTCTATTGTAGTACTTGACGACCATTTTTCAACCCACATTTCGATTTCAGCTTGTAAGATATTCGGAAGAATTTTTATATTAAAAAAGACTTGATTTCCTGAACCTACCCCCCTTTCCTACACCCCTGGTAGGAGTCGTAAACACGGACAAGCAAAGACAGGCATATAACTGTAATTTTACCTTACAGCCAGCTGCCCTTTCCTTATACCTGCGAGCTTTTTTATAAGAAATATTTTGTGTATGATTTTTACAGTTTGTATCGCCTTTTCAAAAATTCATTTACGGCACGTTCTGAAAAATGAAGAGTGGTCGCATTTACAGTCGGCATAGTAATCAGCATTTCCACATTTTTTAATGTCGTGGACGACAAGCACAAATAAAGGAGCCACCAAAAGAATTTTTACATGGGCGTCTGGCACCAAATCTTCCAAATCTGGCACTGAAAACAACGTCGAAGAGAGGGGGGGGGGGAGTATATATCCCCGAACAGGACAACTAAAGTATGCGAATTTTAATCTTATTGGTAAAGTAGAGCTACTGAATATAAGAAATAAGGGCTTGATAGAAAATATATTAGGGGAAGGTGATGTACCTTGGAATGCACATTGATTGTGCAGCTATCTTGAGTAATAAATTTAAACTTCAATATTAGTTGCATGTATTTGTTACTAGAGGCTCATGGGAAGTTGTTCTACTATTGATCAACACACTTGTTGCTGCTGTAAAAACCAAAGTTTGCTTCCACTATCAAAAAGTTACTTTTCAAGGACATATTCTTTTTCTTCTATAACTGTAAGTATCAACTTTTGTTTTAAACTGATTATCACAAGTTGGAAAGCATGTTTGCATCTTCATATATGTATGCTTGAAAATGGCTAACTCTTAACATATGAAAATATGGAAGCCATTTTGTAAAACACTTGCTAGTAGTGTACCTTGGAGGTACCTCCAAGGTACACACTTGCTAAATTTATTAATAATTAAGAGTAAAAGTTGTTAGAAAGTATTTCTTTACTCCTTAATAACCAATGTGCTAGGCAAATAGACCTAAGTCTAAATGTTAGGCTATTAAATTGCTGAAGTTGTAGGCCTAAATAAAAATTCAAAAGTTCCTGAAAATATTCGTCCGTATCCGAAGGTTCAACCACGAAAACAAACTAGACAGAGTCGCCCTAAGAAAAAATCATGCATTCTAACTTCTACACCCACGAAACTTCAAATCGAGAAAGATAAAGCTGAGAAGAAAAATAAGAATCCTAAGAAAGAAAAGAAAACTTATAAGAAAGTACCCTTAATAAAAAAAAACTTAACATTGACTTGGAGTCAGAATCGGAGGAAATTGTAGATGAACCCTCTTACGAAGAGTTTAGTCAGTCAGAAGAATTTGATGATTTGGAAGATCCAGATTTTGAAACCATTGAAGCTGGAGTTTTTATTTTGGTACAACTTAGAGGTAAAACTACTGTGAAACACTTTGTAGCAGAGGTATTAGAAGTCGCTGATATATTTAAAAAAATTCAGTATTTAAAAAAGGACACAAACTCACAAAACTTCATGAGGGAATATGAAAATGTTTACGAATTGGGTAAATCATATGTTGTCTTAAGATGCCACATCCTATTACCACAAGAGGTTCCGCAAGACAGCTCAAAAAATTATCATTTGGTATCAACTTAGATCATCTGAATGTGGAATAGAGCTAAAAGTGTTAGATATAAAGAGGAGGAGTTAAACAGTGGTTGTTTGTATTTGATTAAACTTTATTTTACGGCTAAACTGTTCAAACTTTATTATTTTAGTTACATGAAAGATTTTGTGTTTTTAAAATTGTAAATTTAAAGTATTTACTTAAATTAGCCTAAAGTAGGCCTTATAATAAATCCTATTACTATAAGCAAATAATAAACCAACTTTCTTTCATGCTGTGTAGTTCTTAATCTGTTAAAAACAAATACCTCCAAGGTACACCATACCTACCTCCAAGGTACACCACTGGTGGTGTACCTTGGCTGTATTGTAAGCTACTTTTAAAAAAATTATAAAGGAGTAAAGAAATATATTTGGACATTTCATAAAAAAATATGTAACAGCCAAGATCTTTAAATTTTTGAAAAAAAAATGTTTTACAGATATTTTCCAAACACTTTTTGTGTAAAAAATCAAAGTTTGAAATTAACTCCGAGGTACACCACCTTCCCCTACCGTCTCGATGGATTGTGATTCGTCGAACATCAGTAATATTTCAATATTTTATATTCTTTAAAAGTTATTTTGTAGGATATAACAGACCGGGTTCAGATATAACACTGCGGTTTGTGTTAAGAGTTTGATAACTGTGAACTGAAACGAAGAAAGACCCTATCGTGGACAAGTTGAATTCATGGAGCTATGAAGATTAAAGATCCATGGTTGAAAGGAACTGTGACTGATGACGATGAACAGAAGAAACCTCCATCAGAAAATCTACAGATTGCAAATTTCGGAGTGAACGTACAATTGATCAAAAAAATAAAGAAGCAGCCATAACATTTTATCACCAAAACCAAATTATCGCAGAGAAATAGAGGGTACCATTCGTCAGGAAAATTGTGCCTACTTTTCGAATATGAATGCAATCGTTTTTTACAAACTTTGAATTTTCAAATGGCAACACCTACTTTTGACACTTTTTCATATAGTTTTTTTGAAAAAAAAAAAAACAGACCGGAAAAAGGTAACGTTTATACACTTTTTTACATCTTCAAGTTACAAGACATCAAAGTTTGAGGATGCTAAAATTAAATGTACGCGACAAAATTTAATATATAGGGACAGTGGGGTGGAATGGGACAGTAGGTTTTTCTCTTCATATACCATTCTAAACATTTCATCAATCACACACTAGATGAAACAATGGTAGCCCAATCTTCACTTGAAAAAAGTTGCTGATCTGCATAAGCTTGCAATTGTATAAAGAAAAAGATTATTTCAAGAATCAAAAATAAATTTGCTTCATATACTTTTTATGCTTTCTGTATATTAAGGAGTTCTTTATACATAGTAATCGTTTCCCTATTTATGGAACATTATACTGTAAATTATCCATAATTTAAACTAAGCCTAAAAGCAGCATTTTTGCATATACAAGAAGTTTAACATAAAAGAAAGTAGTGGGGAGAAATGTGACATGCCACTAAAGGGGGGGATGGGGCATGTCCAATTCCTTCTTCTTAAAAAGATGAATGTAAATTGCTAATATGCAAATATTTTTAAAGAGTAATATATTAATTATAACATTTATAATATATTAATTTACTTCAAAAAGTAAATAAATTGAACTATTGATTTTTTAATGTCATTTGTAACTGACAATCCTGGATTTTCCTTCCAGTGATGAAGATACTGGAATTTTATATTGTGGCACAGACATTATCAATCTACAATCTTTGTTGGGCTGTATATTTAGTCGACACTAGATTGTTTGTACTTTATAGCTTTGTTTTATAGCTGTCCCATACCGCTCTGTTAGTGAGGTGGTATGGGACAAATTTTGAAACTTACAGTTTCTGCAAATTATGTTTCTATATTGTTTAAGGACATTAGAAAGTGTTTCATTTTGTATTCCATAAATTGAAATTTTTGTTTTTGTGTCAAACAAAGTCGATTTTCTTATTTTTGTAAAAAGTGCCCCATTCCTCCCCACTCTTCCCTGCCTTCTCAAAAGGTAATTAGACTGAGATTTATACATTTTTCAAATTATAATGTAACATTTGACACACTTTATTTTTCTCTTAAATTTTGGTTAAAAGTTAACGTTTGACGTTTTTAATATTTTTCTTCTTCAAAATACAGTTATTACATAATTTTAGGGGGAGGGGGATGGATGATAAAAAAAATCATGCATTAAAAAGTTAATGATAATATAATAAACAGACCCAAACATATTCCATGCATTTTTTCGATTTAAAAACATGCGGAAATTATGAATAAATTCATATTCAAAGTAATTATTTATTACTTACGTTAATATGTATTAATAAAAGAAAAATTTCGTGTATGTGTGCGTGCGATGGCTAGGAAAATCTACTGCACATTATGCAGGGAAGATATTGTCTTTTATTCTCGTCTGTCGTGGCGCGCATCGGCTCGACACGTCGAAATAAGAAACAATATAAATACCCATCGTTTTTCTAATGGTGCAATCCGTTAAAAAATACAAACATTAACTCTTTGAAAAAATCTTTTCGAAATGTCGTTTTACATGTCCCCCACCACCATCCTTCAAATTTCCAAGCTCGCATCGGTTCAACTAGTCAAAATACGAAAAATAAAAATAAAAATACCCACTTATTTGGGGTAACCTTTTATGATGGTGCAATCTGTTTTTTAAAATATGAATATTAACCCTTTCAAAACAATCTTCTCCGAATGACGTTTCGGGGTTTTCCACTATTTTCTGCAATGTTTAAAAATCTGCATCAGCTCCGGAAATCAAAATACGAAAAAAGCAACAGTTCCCTCTTAATTAGCGTTCACTGTCCATTGAAGCGGCGCAATCAAGTTAAAAATATATTAGTGTTAAACCTTTCAAAAAAATTCCTTTCTCGAAGTCACTTCACGCTTACGTCTTTCTTTCTATTGCCCATAGAGTTAGTTAACATTAGCCACATTTTGATTTAAAAAATTAATTTTACACAATCGCCCTGAAATTTTAATACAATATACTTTAAAACAATATGTCACATACAAACAATATATCACAGCTTTAAAACAATATGTCACATGAAAAAATTCATCCCCTCCCCCCCACGGGTGGTTTAGAAAGGTTCATAATAATCAAGAGTGGTCCGAAGGTTCTCCGATGATATATCTCATGAGGGTTTAGCAGGCGTGCTGCGCACGCACTGCAAAATCTTGCGAGGAAAAAAACAGTCTCGAATCTTTTAATTCCGCATTACACCACCAAGGAGCGAACTCTATTCTTAACAAAACTGTTTCTGAAGGAATCTCCGTTAAACAACCTACCCGTAGATATATTAGTCAACGGCGTGGCGGACTTAAGCAAGAATTTAAATTATTTGCTGAAATTACTATTCGAAAATAGTTGCAAGTACACTATTGAAATTTTTATATTAAATAAGTAATATTTATCCCAGAGCTCCATCAAAAATCCGCATCTAGAACGGTAGAAAACGGTACGGTTTTAAATATTTGATCGCCCCCCCCCCGAAATTTGATGCCCCCCTACTTTTTAAAATCATTATTATGTGTTATAAACTATCTGACAGTTCCAAATCGATAGGTTCGTCAGTTTTCTTAACTTTGACAAATTCGCGTTCTACAAAGCATTTCTTTTCCTTTTTAAAAATCGAATTTCTTATAAAGCAAAAACTTGCGGATCGATTTTTATAAAAATTTAGATATTATTAAACAGCATTTAATGATAGGACTAGATACATAACTTTAAAATCTCTAAACGGTGTATTTTAAAATATATGACGACGTTCCAAAGAATCCTAGTATAAAAATCATGGTTTGGAAAGACTAGTTTTTAAATTCTGTGTTTGAAAGGAATCATCCGATTAATGAAGTAATAATTAATGTCTAAAGTTGTAACTGAGCGACCGTGAAGAAATTTACATATCTGAAATCAGCGAAAAATTCTACATCTGGATGCATAAAAATTAAATCTATAAATTTTATATTTTAAAAATTTTATATTCGTTCGAAAATGTCCATTCATGAAAGGCGTTGATTGTCTGCAATGAACACCTGGTGTCCATGGGAAAGATATCGAACCTTTCTTTCGAAGGAAATAAAAAGTTTTTTTATAAATCGATTTTTCGTAAATTTTTTTGACTTCCTGAATCCGTACCAGAATAATTTTTAGAATTTCTGAAAGGGGATTTTTTTTTTGTTCTAGTTGTGCAATTTTCGAGTTTTTAGACTCAGTAGAATTTAAGGTACAGCCAGTGCCTAATGCACGGCAGGGCATTCAGGGCACAGGGCCCCTAATTTTCAGGGGCCCCCAAACTCTGCTGAAGTTTGTTTTTCAATTATTGTCCAAAATCTGACGAAGTTTTAACATCTAACGGAAATTTACATTCCATTCTACATTCTATTGTGTTCGTGTTGTAGTTTTAAAACATCGTATATTTTATCTGAAACATCCGTATTTAATTTTTTTATTATATTCTTAGTGAAAATTTTCTTTTATGTTGTATTCTAAAACATATTGTATTTTAATTCTTATTTAATCCTATTCCTGTCCTCGTGAGATAATTTAGGGGTTGGTGAGCGTAGCTCGTATGGGCGTCAGAGTCCCTTACTAATGTTTTAAATAATTGTAGCTTGGTATTACGGAAAATTTATTATTAGTTGTTGCATACTTTATAATTCCTGATATATAGACTTGCATAGAAAAAGATAATTAGCACCATACAATTTATTTAAAACGTTTACTCAATTAAATTTCATAATAGTGAAATAATTATTCAAAAGTAAATTAATGATTATCGAATTTAATTTTTAATGGATATTTTAAAGTAATTATTAAAGTAAATAGTGGTTATCTTAGCGAGTACATTTTTCAATATCTTTTTTTTTTTAACTCAAGCCCCTTGTAAGCACCGGTGCAAGGGCACCCCCGTAAGCATCTGTGTCCGGGGCCCCCAAATTTGTAAATCGGTCCGTGGACACAGCTCTTTTTTTAAAAAGCCAAGTACACTTATCGCCCTAGCAGCGCTGTAATTCTATTAACCCTGCACGTCTCTTCCAGTTTCAAAAGACTGTCTGCGGTTTGATAAAAGTCTATTCTTTTGTTAAATTATGAATACTTTTCCATTCTTTTAATTTGCGGTTTTTAATTAATTTCTAAACTAATTTTTAGAAATTTAAAATTTTGAAACTCGGGTGCTCCAGGCCTTCGACTATCCTCACAAAATTTTTGAGCCTCGTACGTGCCGTAGATTTTGCTAGCCATCGAGAACACACAGACATACACACAGATCGCAACTTTCTTTTATTACAGTGCGAAGCAAAAATTTAGACAATGGTCGATTATGCTTCTGTACTGAGAAATATGTAACGAACTGTTGTAACTCAGCTGTCATATATTACTGGGAACTTATCCTTTATTCACAAGCAATAACTTTTAAATTACACACTTTACATAATATATAATGACAAAAAAATTAACGTGTGGCAAAAGTATAGACAATCTATCTATTTACAGATAAATAACCATAAATTAAAATCGAACTGCACCTACACTGTCTGCAATTAGTGCAGAAATGTGACTTTCCATCGAAGAAACTAAATCCTGCATCACTTGAGAGTCTATTTCGTACCAAACACGTTCAACAGCAGCTCCAAGCTCATTAACAGTGGTGTATTGTCAAAAAATTGCGTAAACCTTATGAGATATGATGCCACAAAAGTATTCGATTGGGTTCAGATCAGGGCCACACGCGGGCCAGTCGAGAACAGTAATATTTTGAGAGTTAAACCAAATTTTTGTTTTGTATGCAACATGAATGGACGCATTTTCTTGCTCAAATACATACTTTGGAACAGCTAAAAGTTCACCAAATGGCTGTAAATTGTTTTCCAATGTATGTATGTAGTCTTACGCTGCTTGGCGACCATTGAGGAACTCCAGAGATACTTGAGCATTAAAACAAACTGAGGCCCAAATCATTAAAGAATTACCTCCTTGTTGTCGACTAAAGAAATTCCGAGGCTCTTTACGCAAGTCGTGTTAATAGTATGCTTACCTATCTGGGTCATCCAAATTCCGCTTTCTTTTTGTCACTGAATATAACAGTACACCCCTTGGGTCCATATATTTTTGCGAGCCCGCTGCATTCTCGTCAATTTTTTGTGAGATTTCAAGGCTGGTTGTTTTATCATTTTCATGTAAACTAATTTACATCTTTCTTTAATTCATCTGCGAATCGTATCCGTTGACACAGAAAGCTCTGACTCACTTTTAATAAGACTAGCAATCATCATTTGTCTAGATGCCAGTTTATGGATCATTCTACCATCTCGTTTTCTGACCACACAAGGCCTTCCAGATCTATGTTTTGCTTTGGAAGAGTACCCTTAGACAGTTACTTGATAGACAGACTTCTTTGAACGATTCAAAGTGGCTGAAATGTCTGCAACAGTCTTCCCTTTCGATTTCAGTTTCCATGCTTTAAATACTTCATCTGACTGAAAATTTCTAGCTCATGGCGTCTTCCCTAACCGATGCTATCGCGAGGTGCACTTAAATACTTCATGCATGTGACGTCTTAATTCTGAAATTTGCGTTTTTCCGTGAGCAGTTGCCAAAAATCAAGAAAGAGTCTGAATTTTTGCAATATGCTAATTTCACTTTTTCAATTAAATTAAATAATATCCTACATTAAAACCGTTATTTTTGTCCTAAAATGTTTATAATATACTTAAAAATAAGTACAACCATTTGTATAACCCAAGTGTTCGTATTTTCTATTTAAAGGTTAAATATCACCAGTGTCTAAACTTTTGCTGAGGACTGTAGTAGAATACATTTTTTTTTTTCATTCGCAAAATGTGGATTTTAACTTCGTTGGGTACTGATATAAATGACACGTCTTGATGTGGACCGAAGTACAAAACTTTTTTCAGACCTATTTTTTACTTAAAAGTTAAAAAGAAAACTTATCTTAATATCGTTGATGGGCTTATAGCGACTAAGATAATACAGGCGATACTTAATCAAATGTATCCAGGGCCACACATTAAATTAAAATGACTCTTCATATCAGAGCACCAACACAAAACAGTCATGTTATTAATTAATACTTTCCTTCTTCTTCTTCTTCTTTTTTCTTAATACTCCTCATTTCATCTTCATCACATTTCTTATGGTGGGATATATGAAGATAACATTGTAACTTGTATTATAGTCATGATTTTTTGTAATCAAAAATTTTATGCAAGATAAATGATTGGTGTGATGATCCAGTTGTGATTGTAGCCTGGAGCATTAAAATGTGTTCATTAATAGTCTCATGGTCTAGAAGTACAAATTTCCCGTCGAACTCAATAATGCCCCCCCCCCCCCGGATCCCCCGGGGGTTTTAGAAAACTATTGTAATTGAAAAAGTGTCTGAATTCTACGATGGTTATGATCTAAATTTTTATTTTCCACATAGATCACTAAATCCAATGTTAACTCAACACTCAATATCGAATATAATTTTCAAATTTTTCTTTCCATCATCAGAAAGTTCATGTTCGATACCGAAGAATTGCGTTTTCAAAAATTATTTTTTTTAATGTTAAGCATTTTTTTAAATGCGTTAATTTTGATATTTTTACTTGGGTAAAGTTTTAAGACATTTATTTATTTATTAATTTATTTTAATGAACAACATTTCAGGAGGTTAATAATAATAATAATAATAATAAAAACATACGTCGGCATCGGACGCCAACGTCCTAATAAAGAAAAAACAATTTTTAAAAATGCATTAAAGAACGAATAACCCTATTTTCTTCTTTAAAAAAGTGGTCGACACATGATTTCGCGATCTGAGGAACGTTATTTTCAAATATCTCTCTTGCATTTTAATATTTTTAAACGATTTTTTTTTCATAGGATAGCTGAGGTCTATCTCTAACCGGGCTAGAGTTTACTTTTTCGATTTTGGTTTAAGATGGGGAAAAAAAAAAAGTTCACTTTCGGAACCGGTTCTGAAATTGAAATTATCCTAATATTAAAAACTGTAATCAAAATCGAAAAAGTAAAAACTAGCCCGGTTAGAGATCGTCCTCAGCTATCCCATAAAAAAAAACCATTCAAAAATATTAAAATCCAAGCGAGAAATTTGACAATAACGCCCCCATAGGATTAACCTTAGCATTCTCGTTTCTTCGCGTGATTAGTGTAGACTCTAGATCCTACACTATTCACAGGAAGAAACGAGAACGCTAATGTGAAATCTATGGGAACGTTATTTTCAAATATCTCGTTTGCATTTTAATATTTTTAATTTTCTGTGTGCATAGGATAGATGAGGTCTATCGGTAATCGGGCTAGTTTTTACTTTTTTGATTTTAGTTTCAGGTTTTAAAAAAATTACTTTCACTTTCAGAACAGGTTCTGAAATTGAAGCTATCCTAATATTTAAAAAAAAAAAACTGTAATCAAAATAAAAAAAGTAAAAACTAGCCCTGTTAGAGATCGTCCTCATCTATCTTATGCAAAAAAAAAATCATTCAAAAATATTAAAATCCAAGCAAAAATTTTGAAAATAACGCCCCCATAGGATTAACATTAGCGTTCTCGTTTCTTCGCGTGACTAGTGTAGACTCTTAACCCCTTAACGGTCGCATTAAGTTACGGTTTAAAAATTAAAATTGCTTATTGGCACCACTTGTTTGAAAAAGAAGTATTCGGCTTATTTAATGACAGGTAAAATGATACCATAATAAAGCCAATTACACTATTTTATAAAACTGGTGGGAATCAAACTATCTGAAAAAAAGACCGAGTCCGTGAATATCACGGGAGCGAGGATTAAGGGGTTAAGCAGAAATAAAAGTACATAAGATTTAAGAAACTTTTAATTAAGGGATTCGATACTTGAAAGAAAATGATTTTATCCAGAAAACAGACAATTCTGTTAATACAATTTAAAAAATTATTTTTTTAAATAAAATTAAAAAACATTTTAAAACCTTTTTCTTTTACATATACTAATATCCTGCAGGGTTTTTTTCTTTTTAATACAGTTTGTTCTTAGAGATAATAACTATAACTTTAAAGATCAGATTTCCGAAAAGTTAATAAATCTGAGAAAAAAAATCACTAAAATATCGTTGAAAAAAATTATTTACTTAATAATACTAATTTTTAAAACAAACACTTTATATTATCGCAAATCCAATCCCAAATTCCACGAAAAGAAAATGAAGTCAGTCGATAGATAGATATTGAAGTTATAGCATTTTGAATACTATAATGATATATTGAGAAAACAAAGTGAAAAAAAATAAGTTTTAAAGTTATAACTCTGATATAGGCGCCGACTTTAAGGGGGCTACGGGGTCAACCAGGAGGACTTCCACAATTAATTTTAAAATGTTATTTTTGACTTAATTAATCATAAAATATCAAATCACAGGCAAAAATAACAAACTTTTCAAAATTAGTATTAGATATTAGATTGCCTCCTTCGCCCTCGTTAAGTCGGCGCCTATGAACTCCAGCTCATTTAAAGGGGTAATGCAGTAATAAAGCAGTTTTCTTATATTTATAATTATACACAGTAAACTCTCTGTAAGGCAGACTCTGTGTAAGACGGAAATTTGTCTAACTCGGAAAGATTTTCAAGTCCCTGCGAATTCATAGACATAGAGTAAAATTTCTCTAAGGCGCAATATTGTCTACCACGGAAAATTTTCTCGGTCCCGATCGATTCCGCCTTAAACAGAGTTTACTGTATTTACTATTCTTCAACAGAATATATTGAAGGTCTAAATACATTTTAAGGATAAAATTGGAAATTGGATATTTTCGGCACTAATCGCCAAATTCCTTTAATTTTGTAATAAAACAGGTTCATTCATCAGTTTATTATTTTATTAACGCTACTATTTTTGATATATGAATATATATACATATGTGCATCCATGATAAAAAGGACAAATAATTCATCATACAAAAATAAATTAATAAACAAATGTATATATATTTATATATGTTAAAATTTGTATTGATAAATCAAAACAAAAAAGACTAAAATTTTACTACTATTGTTAAAATTAATGTAAATTAAATTTCATTTTTATACCACATTTTAAAATTTAAATAACTGGTGACTAGTTATAAACAGAAATATGTTGCACACATGATTTTGCACTTTCATACAATAAAAATATATTGATCAAACTACATAAACCTTATAAAATATAAAAATAAAATTCGTAAAACATATTTTTATAAAATTATTTGTCATTCTACAAACAATTTTCATCGTGATTTTAAATTTATCTGTTAATTTTATTTTGCATAATTAATAAAATAAATAAAAAATAAATATTACATTTACGATGTAAGCGGATTGTCATGAGAAAGGGGGTTCTTTCAACTCTTTTTCCTTTAAAATACGAATTAAAAACCTGAAAATCAAATCTGTGTGCTTTTATCTCATATCAACTTGAACCGGCGGCAATAAATTATTTTCAATAAACCTTATAAAATATAAAAATAAAATTCATAAAATATATTTTAAAAATATTACCTGTCATTCTATAAACAATTTTCATCTAGATTTTAAAATTATCTGGTAATTTTATTTTGCATAATTAGTAAAATAAAAAATAAAAATTGCATTTACGATGTAAGAGGATTGTTATGAGCAAGGAGATTCTTTCAACTCTTTTTCCTTTAAAATACGAAATCGAAACTTGAAAATCAAAATGTGTATGCTTTTACCTCATATCAACTTGAAGCGGCGGCAACAAATTGCTTACCATAAATCTTATAAAAAGTAAAATTCATAAAATATATTTTAAAAATATTACCTGTCATTCTATAAACAATTTTCCTCGAGATTTTAACCCCTTGAGGGACGGTGGTATATATTTTACACTACCTACGATTAATGAAGATTTGCATCAGAAAAATTTTATTAAATTTTACTTTTCTAACTTTGGTGGAAAAAAGTCGTAAAATTGCTTTTCCTTATTTTGCAATAAATTTTTTTTTTAAGATTCCGGTGTGAATTAGACATTACAGAAACACAATTACTTGCCCCTCAAGGGGTTAAATTTACCTGGTAATTTTATTTTGCATAATCAATAAAATAAATAAAAAATAAACATTGCATTTACTATGTAAGCGGATTGTTATGAGCAAGGAGATTCTTTCAACTCTTTTCCCTTTAAAATACGATATCAAAACCTGAAAATCAAATCTGTATGCTTTTACCTCATATCAACTTGAACCGGCGACAACAAATGGTTTTCCTCATCCCGCTTCAGCTTTCTGTTTAAAGTAGTATGATGAAAGCTCGAACCCCTTTAAACATTTACTTGTTTTTGTAATAAAATGAACTAACATATCAATTAATATTTATGTTATTTACATTACTATTTTTGATATATTAAAATATATATATATATCAGTAAAATAACGTTAAAATTTGTATTGAAAAATCAAAATGAAAATAGAAAATGACTCAAAAATATTAATAAATACTATTATTTAAATTAATGTAATTTAAATTTTTATTTTACACTACATTTTAAAATGTAAATAATGCCGGTGGCTATTTATAAATCGAAATATTCTACACACATGATTTTACATTTCATTATACTTTAAAAATATATTGAATAAACTGCATAAAGGTGATAAAATATAAAGATAATTCATAAAATACTTTTAAAATATATTACCTGTCATTCTGTAAACAATTTCCCCCGGGATTTCAAATTTATCTGTTGATTTTATTTAGAATAATTAATAAAAAACGACATAAACATTTCGGTTACGATGTGAACGGTTTGTTATGAACAAATTGGATCCTTTAAGCTGTTCTCCTTTTAAAATATGAAACCAAAACCTTAAAATACAAATCTATATGTTTGAATCACACATCAACATGATACCGGCAGCGACAAATTGTTTTCATCATCCCGCTTCAGCTTTCTGCTTAATGTGGTATGACAACAGGTGTCAGTTCCCGATTACGGTTACAGAAATTATGGCGATGATAAATAGTTTCGAAATCGAATTGTTTCCCGGATTAACAATATTATGTAAGAAAATCACAATAAATATCCTTTATAGAATGTTATTTCGTATTGCGTAAATAGAAAACAAAATAAATAAAGGCAGATAGATATCCAAGCATCTTTTTTTTTTTTTTTTTTTTTTTTTTTTTTGCAAAACTTAAAATAGAAAATTACGAAATACAATTAAAAATTGCAAAAAATAAGCTTCTGATTGGTTAATTTCATTTAACAAAATCGCTAACATCTGTATCGATTCCTGCCAATTTTTACAGCCAAAATTTCAAATTACGAATATTTTTAAGCAGTAAATCAATTTTGTAAGCAGTTTTTTAAAACTATGACATAATGTTACTTTTTTAAGTACTTTAAAAAAACTGTAAGATAGTATAAAATTTATTTTCATCAACGCATTAATAATCCATATTTTAAAAATAGAAGAAAGGGTATTATTCCTATATTTATATTACGTTTTTCTAAGTAAATAAGAAACTTACTATACAGATCATAACATTTCTACATAAATGCAACTATTAAATACAAAATTGTAAATAATAATAATAATAATAATAATAATAATAATAATAATAATGCAAGCATCTAGATTGATTTTCCGACGAAACGAGATCGAAACGAGATTCGAAACGAGATTGTCTAATCAGAAGCCTGCAAGAAATTCTCCCTTTTTCCGAAAATTTCACAAAAATAGGCTTCTAATTGGTCAATTTTGTTTGGAACATAGCAAAAAGAAATCTACCTGTATTCATTGGCTAATTGTTTATTGACGATTGTCTCTAACTTTTAAAAAGCTCGATTCTTATGTTGTTAGTGCCATCTAGTGACTTCCTATAAAACAATTTTCAAATTGTTTCACAAGAATTCTTCTTAAACCGAGTAATTGAGAAATCGTTTAGTATTTCCATTTCCATAGGTGTTAAAAAATCTTGTGCTGCCCACTGTATTTCATTTCAACAAAAATAAACATTTTTTATCTATCCTAAAATTAAATTATAACACAACTTCCAGTTTTTCATTTTACAAGAATTATACAGCTTCAGAGCAGGGGCGGATTTAAGGGGTCGCCGGTGGTCGCAATCGCGAAGGGCCCCGCATCCCAAGGGCCCCCAAATCTTCTTTTGAGTTCAAAGACGTCTTGAAAATAGGATTTTCTTAGTGTTCATTTTTAATTTTTCCGTTAATATTACGCCATTTTTATGTAATAAATAAAATTATTTTCTACCATTTGCTACTAACAGAAAGGTTTTAGCTTTCCCTTATCTTTTTTTCCGTTATGAATTATCAGGACTATGATCGGTAGTGGAGGAATAGGGTGGGATTCAAAGCAAACTTGGATTTCAGCCGAAGGGAACTCTGTTACGCTGTTAGCAGGGCCGTACGAAAAGAGGGGGGCAGTCTCCCCGGGCGCGGAAATTGAGGGGGCACCAAATTTATGCTACAAACCTCTTTTTTTCTTCTTTATTGCAAAAAAAAAAAGAAAAAATATATATTTACATATTGGGAGTTTTTTCCTAATGGGAGTACGTACATTTTTCGTTCAAAATGTATTGCATAGTCCTTTACGCCACATCGAAATACAAATTTATGAATAAGGACTTCTTTCTTTTAAAAACTTGTTTTACGTCTTTGTCTTAATCTCTTTTATTAACTTTCTCTTTTCTGAGCATGGGCGTGATCTGACGGGGGCGAGGGGGGCACATGCCCCGCAGTTTTCCGGGAGCAGGGGCAAGACTTACCTATTGCCCCTCCAGTTTTTTGTATTGTTTAATGGAGGTCCAGTTTTGTATTTTAATTTTTTGTTCTTTTTTTATTCATCTATTTGTATGCTATCTTGTGTACGAACAAGAATAAATATTGGGTAATTCAAAATCACCCAGAATTAACGTCTTCATGTTCATACCAACAAATTTCTATCTTATGTGAACAAAATCTTTAATGGTGTAGTCAAAATTCAAGTAAAAATATCTCTCCAGTTCTTTATTTTCAGAAAAGTGGAACCTATGTTTCTCTTTCACAGTATAGAACTGTTTATCTGCATATGTGGAACAGATCTCTGGATTCTGACCATTGTCTTTATGATAAAGGAACCCTAAGTAAGGATACTGTGAATACAACTCCCTGATCCTCTAGGCTATATCGTCCCCTACTTCATGTTACCAGTCAAACGTTAGTAATTCACTATGCCCATATAACTTCATTGGGTTTCACTGGAGACATTAATCGAAAACAGAAATATAGAGAACATATCTTCTGTTTATAGAATAAAACCTTGTTTAATTGGTTCTTTATGTGTTGAGCAGAAAAGCTGCAATGAAGTAGTCATAGAGCAGTTACAAAGGAAATCTTATTCAGTTGTATTTCTCAGTTTGTTTTGTGTCATTTCAAAATTCGGAAACGTAAAAACTAAAAACATATTTATAAATGTATTTAGCATCTTAACTTGACTACAACTGAAGAATATGATAAGAAAAGAAATATGTTTTTGAGAAATCGACGCAGAAGTTTCAGAAACTTGACGTTTTTTCTTTATTCTTATATCAAAATACTAGAAATTACATAAAATTTTGTATTAAATGCTTTAAAAGTAAAAACATTAAGAAAAACTTAATATTGTATTTGGGTCTTTAAGAGGAGTCCACTTTGAAAATATGAAAAATTAAAATATACAAATTAAAATCAGTGTTTGATTTAAATTTTCGCATTGATAAATTAGCTGGATGCATCTTGAACTAGTACGAGTTAGATTTAAATCCGATCAAATTATCAAGTAAATGTTGCTAGTTTTACATAGTTTCTAAAATCTCACCTATGATTAAAGTGTCCCATATTAAATTATTTTTCCGCAACCCCCTTCAAAATTTTCAGGTATATTATATACCCTTCCCCATCCCACTCTTAATAAATCAGTATCCATATGAAAAAGAAGGAACAAGTATCAAATGCGTTATTAAGTGAAATAGAAGAAAGCTCACCCAACGTGGAAAATATATTTATAATTTTAAGTAATAATTGATTATGTTAAAACGAATACATATATATGTGTACTTTTAGGAGCATTGTTTTTATTAAGGCTGTTCTCAAATCCAAATAAGCTTCTTCCGTACACATTTAATATATCTTTGTTTGCAAACGAATCAAATTGGCAGGTGCTTTTATTAACAAACTATGTAATCGAACTGTTGTTTCCATTTTTCGATAAAAGGTGAAGATATTTCAGAAAAATTCTGTCAAACTCAGCGTTATGAACGGAATTTCGGGACGCGATAGCGCAGGAAAAGAAAAAAAAAATGTCGTGCTGAGACAATATCACTTATAACTCAAGATCAAATACATTTATAGTAAAATGAAAAATAAAATAATTACAAATCCCTTTAATAATCACATTTGAAAGCATCATGCTTTTATGTTAAAAAATGAGCCAGAATATGTGTCAGAAAATTTCGAGTTGTTGAAACAGGGAAAATGTTCTTTTGAGAACCGCTTTAAATGATGATTCATGTTGAATCTCTTAGAAATTGCATGGTACGGTAATTAAAATTATTTTTTTGCTAATTAATTATGCTTATGAAATAAGTTTTTATTCTTTATTTCAAAATACTATATGCACGCGGGAAATGCTTCATACCAGCAATAGCATAGAGAGCTTTTATATAATAATAAAAAAATACAATAATTTCAACATCCGCAATACCCTTAAAGTAATTTATTGAAACGTAATTTAATTTGTCAAAACATCTAAAGTCTTAGTATACTATGTATTATTTATGTTGCTTACTTAAGAAAATAAGATTTGAAACTGTCTAAAGTTAAAGCTTAAGATGTATCTTTTTTGAACAATTTAAACTATTTTATTTTTTTTAAAATAACCAATTTTTTTAATATTGTTTTTGACGAATCACTAGGTTAGGTTTGATAATATAAAATTTAAAGAGGAAATATAATCCATAGTTTTTAACCCTTTCCAGTAAAGGTAAAAATTATTTATGACTTTTGTTTGCTCGATCGTCTTTTGGGGTGTTTTGTCTGCACTCTGACTCTCATAAATATATTTGGATATAGATATATGCTATTCAGCCTTTCTATAAGATATTTTCTGTTGAAGATGAAGTATGCTACTGTTTTAGTTCGTCTACAGACAGGCCCGTGCGAAAGGGTGGGGCGATCGCCCCGGGCGCAAAAATTGAGAGGGCATCAAATTTATACTAACCAAACTCGTTTTTTTTTTTCTTTTTTTCATAAAAAATTATAGATATACATATAGAGAATTTTTCTCTACATTTTTTGTTTCCCAGTTATTGCATCTTCCCTTACCCCCACCAAAAAATAAATTTCTCAGTAAGGATTTCTTCCTTTTTTAAAAGTTATTTTAGGTCTTTGTCTTGTTCTCTTTTGTTAACTTTCTCTTTTTTGAGTCTGAAAATTTCTTTCTGTGTTTGTGACTAAAACATACTCTCAAAATAGCATGTGGTTTCCTTCTTGGAATCCAAAAGGGCTGCAAACTGTTATACTGTACATTTTTTAAACATCCATTTTCCAGATCCCCTTTATCAAAATATGAGTGCAATTTTCTCATACATTATTTAGTTGTTTGGAATGTCTGGATTAAAATTCAATATTTTAAAGTTCAAAACAAACACGAAATATGTATGCAATAGAATTTATTATTGTTCTGAACTTCGTCAATTTTTTGGCACCTATCAAAAGATAAGACCGGTATTGGTATGTGTGTGGGGGGAGGGGGGGTGGGGGAGGGCGCCAAACTGAAACTTTGCCGGGGCACAATTTCCTCTTATTACGGTTATGTTTACAGCAGATACACAAAAAAAAAAATCCGTTACTTTATGGTCTATGGTAGGGGTGCACAGCCTTTGTAAGAGAAGCGCCACTTCAAAAATTTCGGGGTTTTCGAGTTATCAGTAACACGGAGAGAATTCTATTTCGGGAAGGTGATCTGTGGCCTATAATCAGATAAAAAATATGGTTTCAGGGGGGAGGGGGAGGAGTTCTACCTCTCTAGGTTCCCCTATCCAGCTAACATATCCAATTCAGTTGGCAAGGATATAGCAACAGTTTTCATTTGTATATATAACATACATATAGCAAGGATTATTTAGGAGGAGTAATAATATTCCTTGACTTTATCCGTGGGAGTAAATTTTGTTTTATTAAAAGTGCTAAAAAACAAACATAAGCATGAAAGTGGCTAGTACCGGAAAAAAATGTTAATTTTGTGAACGAAGGGGGCAGGAGGAGCCGATCAACGAAATTTGCGATTTTTCCGTGCCTGATTGAAAAAATTCGAAATTTTTCCGAAGCCGGTCGACAAAATTCGCAATTTTTCCGAGGTCAGTCGACAAAATTCGCAATTTTTCCGCGCCTGATTGACAAAATTCGCGATTCCTAACAGACTCTGACGAAATTTGCAATTTTTTCCGCTGCAAATTGACGAAATTCGCGATTTTTTTCTGGCGATAAACTGACGAAACTCGCGATTTTTCCTCAGCCGATCGACGAAATTTTCAATTTTTCCGAGCATCATCGAGAAAATTTGCGATTTTTCCGACCCTGATCAACAAAATTTGCGATTTTTCCGCGCCTATTCAACAAGATTCGCAATTTTTTCGAAGCCGGTAGCCAAAATTCGCGATCTTTCAGAGTCCGATCGACAAAACTCTGAATTTTTTCGTGCCCGATTAACGAAATTTGCGATTTTTCCGCCCTTGGTCGACGAAATTCGCGATTTTTCCGCATCCGATCTACGAAATTCGCGATTCTTAACGGATTCTGACGAAATTCGTAATTGTTTCCTGCAGCAAATTGACGAAATTCGCGATTTTTTCTCGCGATAAACTGACAAAACTCGCGATTTTTCCGCGGCCAATCAACGAAATTTTCAATTTTTTCGTACATCATCGAGAAAATTCGCGATTTCTCCGGGCCTGATGGACGAAATTTCGGAATTTTCTGCGCTCGACCAACGAAATTCGCAATTTTTCCGCGCCTGATCGACAAAATTCGTGATTTTTCTGTGCCCGATGAACGAAATTCGCAATTTTTCCGAGGTCAGTCGAGAAAAATCGCGATTTTGCTATGCTTGATCAAGGAAATTTGCAATTTTTTTGCCAATGATCGACAAAATTCGCAATTTTTTGGCACTCGATCAATGAATTTCACGATTCTTAATTGATTGACGAAATTTTCAATTTTTTTCCGTGGCAAATTAACGAAATTCACAATTTTTTCCTGTGACCTATGGGTCAAAAATTGCAACTTTTTCCAGTTATAAATTGTCGAAATTCGCGGGCCACTTTTGGCCCGCGGCCACAGGTTGTGCATCCCTAGTCTATGGGGGAAAATCTTTTGCAGCTCCTTTTAGTGATCTTATGTTGCGTGAAACATGATAAAACTGATGTGTTTCAATAAGGTGTACAGTATGCTTTTTGTAAAGTATGAAATAAGAAGCACATATGTAGTTCGTTTATAGGACTGACTATGAACCGTAATTATTAGAAATGCGTTTTCAGCTGTTTTGGACACTTTTAAGCTTAAGTAAAAGCTTAATGCATTACATGACGCAAAAAAATTTAGATACATTATCACCTATGGCAGGTAATTGCTGTTAATACATTTTTAGTCATGTTGCGCGTTTTTCAGCTGAAATAAAGTTTAGTATATTATATCATGTATATAAAGCGTATACATACATGTTTAGCTCAGAGAAATTCGTATTGACGTCTATGGAAGGGTTTTCTGAAAATTCCCTCTCCCCTTCCTCGTTTTTCAGGTCAACCAAATTTGCTGTGTTATTCATATACTACATAGCTTCACAAAATGATACATTGTCATCTATAAATGATAATTTCCTAAAAAAAAGCCTTTCATTTGTTTTATGCGTTTTCCAGCTGATTTAAAATTTAGCTTCATTATGCAGTATGTTTAAAGCCCTATCGATCACATACAGGGTAGCACAAGCGAATTCACTGCCATGAACAGGAATTTTTGAAAATAGATTTTTAACTCCACTGAGTTTTTTAAATTGTTTATTTGGATATCTCATTTCACTATATGAAACAGTGAAATTTCTTAGCACTATTCTAAAAATGTTGGAAAATGTTTCATAATCTATAACCGATGCACAAGATTTCGTTTTTGTTTTACTTCACTTGAAACGTTGTGAAGAGGTAGAGTTCAGAATTTTCGAAATTTAAGGACCATTTAATTTTTTCGTTATTCTTAAAGTAAAATTATTCAGTGTACTTTACCGTACCATCACAGCAAAATTTCTGAATCATTCCAATCAGAACATTAGCTAGAGTTTTTATTAAAAACGTTTATAACTTGTTGAAACCTTGAATAAAGGCTTTGAACATATTTATCTCAATCACCTCTCTCACCATCACCACCAACATTTATTATTATTATTAATTTTTTTTTTTTTTTTTTTTTTTTTTTTTGAAAGCCCAAGGCTTTGAAATTTTTTAGGTAGCTTTCTTTACAAAAAGCTACCTATTGCAGCCGTTCGGAGGAAAGCAGTTTCAAAAAATTTTGGTATATTTTCATCGATCACCCCCAGACCCCGAAACCACCCTCCGTTCAAAATTTATATATATATATATATATATATATATATATATGATCTATGTCATACTGTAACTCTCGTATTTATGAACCGATTTGGATGTAATTCGGTGTGTACATAGTAGATACCAATGTCTCGACCGAGTTTGTTGGCCAGCTTCATCCGCCATTTTGTTTCAAAATGGCGGCTATTTAAAATTTTTAAAAAAATTTAAAATTTGAAATGTGGTACCAAAAAATTAAAAATGGAAAAATATTTTTTTCCTATGTATTTGACCTTTATACAAAGACTCCGTAGCAGCTTTTGTTTTGTCTATATCTTAAAAAATGGCTGAGTTATAGCATTTTGAATTTCTAGCGAAGCTGACATTTTGAAACGTCCTGAATTTTGTCAAGCGATAAAAGGCGTATTTATGAACCGATTTGGATGTAACTTCGTTTATACATAGTACAGACCAATGTCTCGACCGAGTTCGTTGGCCAGTTTCATCCGCCATCTTGTTTCAAAATGGCGGCCATTTAAAATTTTAAGAAAAATTTAAATTGGAAATGTGGTACCAAAAAATTGAAAATTGAAAAAATATTTTTTTCTTATGTGTTTGACCTTGATAAAAAGATTCGGGAGCAGTTTTTGTTTCGTTTATATCTTAAAAAATGGCTGAGTTATAGCATTCTGAATTTCTAGCGTGGCTGACATTTTGAAACGCCCTGATATTTGCCACGTGATAACAGACGTATTTTTGAACCGATTTGGATGTACCTTGGTGTATACATAGTACATACAAATAACTCAACCGAGTTCGTTGGCCAGCTTCATCCGCCATCTTGTTTCAAAATGGCGGCCATTTAAAAAAATTTAAATTTAAAATGAGATGCCAAAAAATTGGAAAATGAAAAAGATTTTTTCGTATGTGTTTGATCTTAATACAAAGATTCCGGAACAGGTTTTGTTTCGTCTATATCTCAAAAAATGGCTGAGTTATAACATTTTGAATTTCTATTGTGGCTGACATTTTAAAACGACCTGATTTTTGTCTTTCGATAACAGGCGTATTTATGTGCCGATTTGGATATTACTTGGTCTGTACATAGTGCATACCAATGTCTCGACCGAGTTCGTTGGCCAGCTTCATTCGCCATCTTGGTTCAAAAGGGTTGCGATTTTTTTTAAAATGTATTTTAAAATTTAAAATGAGATATTAAAAAATTGGAAAATGAAAAAGATTTTTTTTTATGTGTTTGGCCTTGATACAAAGATTCGGAGCAGTTTTTGTTTCTGAAAATTTGTTCTTTTGTTTATATCTTAAAAAGTAGTTGAATTATAGCACTTTGAATTTCTATCATGGCTAACACTTTGAAACGATCTTGCATTTGTCACGCGATACCACACGTATTCGCCTATTTCGATGGAAGAAGGCATGTGGATAGTATACATCAATATCTCGACCAAGTTCGCTGGCCAGCTTCATCAGCCATCTTGTTTCAAAATGGCGGCCATTAAATTAAAAAAAATTATATTTAAAGTGAGGTGCAAAAAAATTAGTACAGTAAACCCTGTACAAGGCGGACTCTGTGTAAGACGGAAATCTGTCTAACTCGGAAAGATTTTCAAGTCCCTGCGAATCCATATACATAGAGTAAAATTTCTCTAAGGCGGAATATTGTCTACGACGGAAAATTTTCTCGGTCCCGATCGAATCCGCTTTAGTCAGAGTTTACTGTAATTGAAAAAGGTTTCTTTCTTAAGTATTTGACCTTGATATAAGGATTCAGGAGCATTTTTTGTTTGCCTTTATCTTAAAAAATGGCTCAGATATAGTAGTTTCAATTCCTAACGTGGGTGACATTTTGAAAAATCTGATTTTTTGCCTCCGACAGCACTCGTATGTATCAACCGATTCCGATGTGAGTGAGCATGTGCACAACAATTACTAAGGTCTCGACCAAGTTCACTGGTTAGCCTCATCCACCATGTTGTCTTAAAATGGCAGGCACTTTAAGAAATCGCCGAATTTGGCAGCCAAATATAAGTTACTTTAATTAAAAGCAGCTTGGATAAAGCTGACTAATTTCGCGAAATTCTCATTCATAATGATTTAGTATTGATAAAAATTAGTATTGAATCTCCTACATTCGGTTTCCAATTAATTGAGCTTCGTGTGTTTGAATAATATAAGTTGGCTTTTTTAAAATAAGGAATATGAAAGCTACCTCTTCCTCCCGGCACTGGCCGGAAGGACTTTTTTAAAAGCGTTCTCAAATTCAAAGGGACAACTTTGACACATATTTAAATTCATTTTTGTTCGCAAATGCATGAAATTGGCAGCAGGTGTTATTGAGAAAATTTGTAATCGAAAGACGTTTTCTCTTTTTTGGTAAGCGCAAAGAATCGTTCAGAAAATGCTGTCAAAGTTGCCTTTTGAACAGAATTTCTGCACGAAAGGAGAAAACCAGCTAGAGAAAGAAGACAAACTGTTGTTACGTGACCAAAATTGTTTATAACTCGATATGTAATTATTCATCAAAAAATGGAAAACTCATTTCTATTCCAAATCGCTTCAATAGAGCCCTGCCAATTTTATGCTTTTACTTTCAAATGTGTCTTGAAGTTTCGCGTTTGTTGAGTAGGGAACTTGAGAACTAACTAACTGCCTTCAGTTTGTTTGAACTTTTTTCTAATTGAACATTGCATCAGACATAAGGGATAACGTCGTGCTCTCAATATTTTTAAATATTTATTTTAAACCGTAAAATATGTAATTTATGATTTTTCCGTTTTTTAATATACATGTGGTTGAACATTAAAAATTTTTTAAGTATTTAATTTAAGTGTGTGTGTGTGTGTGTGTGTGCATGGTGATAGGGCGGGAGGGGATTATAAATTTTTACAAAAGGGCCTGAAGATTTTTGCCCCCCCTCCCCCCAAAATAGTTGTTTTTAACTTAAATTTCTTATTGTTTTAGGGGAAAAGCATTATGAAATTCAGAAACTAGACAAAATTTGCAACAAATAGGATATATGACATTATGACGTAGGATGAACGGGGAGGAGGAGTGCTGCCTCTGAACATGCACTGCGGCGCTACGTGCACTAAGTTATGAAGTCCGGGCAATAGGGGATTTTACCTGGAAAAATTAATACTAGTTCTGGATTTCGACTCACTTTATGTTTTTTGGGTCGCTAAATTCGAATTTGTAACTTCCCACCAAAATTTCACCCGGCAACCCCCCCCCCCCCCAAAAAAAAAAAGATTTTTTGAAAAAATTTGGTTTTTGAGAAAAGCGCGCGGGGAATGTTCCGATGCAGCCCCCTCTCTCCCCGTTTATTCTACGTCATAATGTCATGTATCCTATTTGTTGCAAATTTTGTCTAGTTTCTGAATTTCGTAATGCTTTTCCCCTAAAACAATAAGAAATTTAAGTTATTAACAACTATTTTGGGCGGGGGGGGGGGTTCGGGGGGAAATTTTGCGGGTAAGTTAAAAATTCGGATTTAGCTACCCAAAAAACTTAAACTAAACTTTATAAGGAAAGTTCGGAGGGGAGATAAAAGGGCGAATGTAAACGTGTGAGTGGTTAAGTGGAATTGCGCAACTTAGTCCACCAGCACTGCGGCGCCTGTTCCGAGGCAGATCCCCCCTTCCCCTTCATCCTAAGTCAAAATGTCATATATCTAATTTGTTGCAAATTTTGTCTACTTTCTGAATTTCTATGTACCTTTTCCCTAAAACATTAAAAAAATTGATTTTTTTAATAAAAACCTTTTTGGGGGCATTTTACCAAAATTTGGGGGGGGGGGTACCGGGGGGAAATTTTGGTGGCAAGTTATTCAGCGACCCAAAAAACATAAAGTAAGCCGATTTCCAGAACTACCATTAATTTTGCTAGGTAAAATTCCCTATTGCCTGGACTAGTAGTCTATGCCAGTTCCTGATGCACCTGAGGGTCAGATATTCAATTTGTTTAGACCCGGGTCTCCTGGGCCCCTTCAATTTGTCCTAAATTTTTAATAACTTGCCCCCTTTTTATCCGATCTTTTTCGTTTTTGTCGTCCCTTTCTTCATTTAGTTATCCTTCTACATTTCAGTTAAGATTCTGACCCCCTGGGACCCGGTACACGGCCCTTTAAGTTTTTTGCCCTAAATTGTTAATAAATTACCTTTTTTAAATCCAATATTCGTTTTTGGGGCCCTTTTTTAGGTACGTTCGTAATTATATAAATACATAACACCTATAGTCATCGTCTGGTTCGTCCGTCCGTCAGTCCGCATATAACAGCGCAAAAACTACCCATCCGAATGGTTTAAAATTTAAAATATATAATCGTTGCAGAATTTTGTAAAGTCATTTCAGATTTTATCAAAATCGCATCTATAGGTCAATTACAGGGACAGCCAAAATTATTCTGTTACATTACGGCCAAGGGTCAATGGGAAAAAATAGTTTCAAGTGCATTTTAATGATGTTACACCCTTTCGTACATAATGAAATTAATATAAATTTATGAAGTGAACTAAAATATACATTCTGTAGAATATGTAGTGCAAATAATATTTATTATTCATTTACAGGGTTACACAAAAAATTCCGTTACATAATGGTATTGGGGGAAACATTGTTTGTGGCGTATTTTAATTATGTTAAACTATTTCACATATAATGAAATTGATATACGTTGCTAAGGTTTATTACAAGTTACTTCCTGTATACTAGAAAGTGCATAGTATTTGCAGGGCCACACAAAAGATTTCGGATACTATATGGATACGAAATACTGTATTTAGGGTGGAGCGAAAAAAATTATTATTTTCTTATCAAAAATGGGTAGGTGCCAAAAGTTGCCTTTATACTAGTACATCAACTGCGTGCAATTTTACCGCTGAAAAAAAATGGTTTGAGTCTGCGCTTTTGGTCCAAAAGTCGAAATTTTGGGTAAAATTTGACATTTTTTTCCAAAAAATTAAAAAATTCCTATAGAGATGGTTATTATTTAAAAGTGTTATTTAAACCTTTATTATTAATGAATTAACATGTTTAAACGATAAAACGACATCTTTATTCTGTATAACTGGGGCAAAACTGACAACTTTTGGTAAAAAAAAAGGGCGTTGACACAGGCCCGTAGCTAGACCATACTTCCAGGTAGGGCAAAAGTTTTTCTAGGAGGGGCAGATTATTTCTTTTTTTTCCCCCAGTCTCTTATCCATAGTTCTTCAAAAATATGTATTGCAATTATAGAGTATATATTTTTTTTCCTTTAAAACATAAGATCTTTCAAAATCCAGGATGAAATTTTTAAAGTTCTTTCCAAGACACAATAAAAATATAGCAAAGATAAATGAAATATTTGACATAACGTAAGAAAGTTGTTTTTCTTTTAATTAAATAATTTAAATAGATGCATGTTTTATGTTCGTTTGTGCTAATAACTAGCTGACACGCCCGGTGCTGCCCGTCAAAAAATGGCACGAAAAAACTCCAAAAATCTAAAAAGAAAAATCGTGCAAAATTTAAAAATAGCTGCACGAATTCCGAATAAACTTAATTAAAAAGAGAAACTATTAAGCTAGAAGATTGAAACCACATTCATTTTAGTAATATGGAAAAATCGCAGATAATCGTGAAAAATCAGTAAAATAAAATCGCAGAGGTTAAAAATTACTATTTTGGACTGAAAGACAGGATTTCTTCTACGAAATTCTAAAAGTATCTGGGGAAAGAAAAATAAAATAAAATAAAATAAAACTAATAATAAAACAAATTTAGGATAAATTCGAAAATTGCTATACGAAATCAGGAAAAATTTGTTGAAAAGAGAACAGAATTTTACTATATTAGGCCTAAAAATCGCCATGGATCGCAAAGAAATGTAAAAATCGGAAAAAACTTCAAAAATGACGAAGGACATAATTCATATTAGGATAAAAGTTTGAAATGAGTGTCAAAAAATTGCCCGGAAAGGTTAAAAGACGCTAAAAATCACGATAGAACGATCTAAAAAATCAAAAATCGCACAGGAGAAAATTTAATGTATTAGGTTAAAAGTCTAAAATGATATTTCTTTTATAAAAATTGCATTGAAAACCGCATTAAAAATTGCGGAGGAGGAATTGACTAAAGTAATCTAAAAGTTTGAAACCAAATTAATATTGCTAAAAATTTTAAATAGAATTCCTTTTACAAATGTCGAAACTCGAAGAATTCATTTATTTGTTCGTATAAAAATTAATTTTTGATAAAATAAAGTGTTACTGGTGGATTTTATTACATTTTTTGAATTTCTGAAATAGAATATTATTTTGTGTGATTTTCTGGCTACCCTCGCTCTTCACTCAGGGTCAAAATCTATTCAGTTTTGGGCTTTTTCATTGTAAAAATATTGCATTTTCTAAGCAAATTGAAAAATCATTAAAAATCAAATTAAAAAAATTAGAGAAAATTTCAAAAATTGCTGTACGAATTCCGAATAAACTTTATTAAAAAGAGGACAAGAATTAAATTACGATATTGGGTTGAAAAAAAAAATGAAGCTATATTTCTCTTAATAATGTAGAAAAATCTCCTCAAACACGAAAAGGCGCTAAAAATCGCATTAAAAATAAAGAAAGAAATCTCATCACAAAATCTAAAATCGTGCTTCGAGATGCCAAACTTCATACATACAGGTATCTTCTTACCAAATTCCGTAGCTCTGCGTCCATCGGTCTCTTCAGAACACTGTCGACATATTCGCACACGAACTTTTTTACTTATTGTTATCGATACATTCAAGTATAATTTCTTAAATAATGATTCATTATGTATACATCATACAATAACTAGATGTTAAAAAAAATGAACAGAAGAAGTAATGAGAATTGCACTAAGCTTTAAAAGGAAAACCCCTTTCTTTCACACACACACCAAAGACTGATTATCAACTAAAATCCACAGTGGTTGAGTTAAAACTGTAAGGCATAAGTGCAATATTTTCAGAAGTGAGTTTTCAACAGTCTCTAAAGCTATTCATCGAAATCTCTGACAGGGACACAAAAGCCTCCACGGCGGCCCTGCACAAACACAGGCCCACAGTCACCACAATCACAGGAATGACAAATTGCATCTACATCGTCCTACTGTAAAATTGTTAAAAACTAACTTTTAGAAAGCATTTCACACTACCTCTTTATTTAAAAAATAATAATCCTTTAAGCAGTTTAAAGAATATTTCAAACGAAGTATAACGCCACAGGTGGTCCACTGATATAAAAGAAAGTCACTAAACAGCCTTAAGTAATAAAGGGTTCTTCAATAAAGCTCTCTTCTATAAGCATCTCTTTTAGCCCTTTAGGACCTGACCTACACAATTGTGTAGGTGAGAATGTAGTTTAGTCATCAGGGAGAAGTCAACTTCGCTCAAGAAGTCATCACGGAAGATAATAAAAAGGTTATTGGATTGTTTAGAATATCAATGAGGAGTTTGGAAATTCATGTATGGTGGGGCATAGACTTTGGGGGGGGGGGGGTTATTTTGTACGTATATATATTTTTTTTTAAATTATATTTGCACATACTTTTCGGTACTAAACAAACTGTATAAATAGTGTTTATTCGTTTTAAATTATAGCACGGAATAAATGTATACACGGCTATATCTACCAAATAATTTTCAGACTCAGCAATATGAAATTTTTTACAAATTCTCACTATCATATTTATACACCAAAAAATATATTTTACAGGCATTACTACTGAAGTGATTTCCAACTGAGTATCATTTTTCACTTTCCGATAAATGCATTATACTTAGAGTTGTAGTCGATTTTTATCTTATGATGGCTTTTACCAGAAAATTGACTTATAATGGCAACTTTGACGACATTTTCGGAAAACTTATTTGCTTTTACGAGAAAAGGCAAAACACTATTTAATTTCTTTGTTTCGAATTAAGAGAACCTATAGAATTTTTAAATTTAAAAATAAAAAAAACTTATGAATGTGCAAGTAAATAACCAATTTGGATTTGTAAAATCCTACCAGAAATATTATATTATTTAAATTTGAAATAATGATTGGCTTATTTTAGAAGCGCCAACTAGAGGTCTGCACGGACCGAAATTTCCAGGCCCGGGACCGACCCGATTCTTCCAGAAAAAAGTAAGGCCCGAACCCGGCCCGAACTTTCAGAAAAAAGTATGGCCCGGCCCGAGTGCCGTGAATGAAAATAGTCCCGGCCCGTGCAGATCTCTTGCGCCAACTTTTATAAATTTCAGAGGAATGGAACAAGTAAAAATTACAAAAGAGAAAGAAAAAAATCGCAATGCTTGATAGTTGTTGTTTCATAGAATCAGACCAAGTTTCCATGACACAAACAGCTAACTCATGTACAGCAAATTCAAATTAAGGAAACATTATTGTAGGCTGTTTCACTTTTAATTTCAGAAGCCTTTCGTTTCAATACCAAATTCTTGCGATAAATTTTGTATAGTGACAATTGTAGAAAGAATGCAAGCTTTACGGATATAAGCTAAATACAGCAGTATGGAATAATTTCTACAAAGGAAAAAAGCGAGGAATGCCCAAAGGAAAAAAGCGAGGAATGCCCGTAATCTCCGACCGCTCTGTCAAAGAGATGTTTCCAGTCTAAATACGAAATTGCGGGGATAGTGGGTTAGGTAGAGAGGTTCTTTTTGGTCAGGTCTGGCATGAAAGAGGGGAAAAAATGGAACTTTAATGTTGTATTACATAAAAGTTGTTTAAAGTGAAATAGTGGGTGATAAAGTGATCGGAATGTCAAGTTTTATGCTAAGTTGCATAAAAATAGCAGGGTAAAAAAAAAATAATAATAATGTTGTTGTGATCGGAATGCACAGCCTCGCGCTAGGTCGGGCAAAAACTTTTCCAGGTCGGGCTTTGCCCGACCTGGCCCCCACCTAGCTACGGGCCTGCGTTGACACTCTGTTGTGTCATTCGACGAATTATTGTTTAGAATACACTCTCACCTATACTCTTACCTAGTTGCTTTCAAAACTACCCAGGACATTTAGCTCGACCACGCTACCACCTGAACACCACGTTTTATTATTACATTGAATTGTGATTTTTTTTTTTTAATCAAAGACTGGCGTAAGTTTTCTATGTATCAACCTAGTCCATCTCTTCTTTGTATCCACAGACTTCAGATGCTGCTGCTGTGATCTCCTTCATTTATTTTTCTACTGCTTGTGTAAGAGAAGGCAAACAATTTAATGCAGTAGGCTTGATATTCATGTAATCTATTCAGCAGTCTATTATCTTCACCAAGATTTCAACCAATAAATGCATATTGATTAGGGTTTCTGTTACCACAGCAATTTTCCAATCAACTAGATTTATATAATTTTCCGCTTCAAAGTTGATTGTCGATATTTCAGATTTGCGTATGCCATCATTTACTCTCATCTTTCAACTCATATTATGTGCTGAGCAGCTAGCTGTTTAATGTGATGGCGATCATCAGAGAGAGTTGAAATCAGAATTTCTTCTGGGTATGCAAAGCACCATTATCCTAAATAACTTTTTTTAGTATTTGTTTTATTCCGTTTTATGTGTTGTTTAGTAGCCGAGCAATTTCCCATGAGTTTTTAGTTCCCTTCTTTAGATGTGGATTACATTTGACGGTAAACAATCCTGTCAAACTTGGATATAGTATTTTTTGAGTGAACGTAGAGACTCTGGTGGGCAATGAATGAGTGCTCATTTAAAGGCGGAGAATTCTGTTCGTCGTTGCCATCCATTCTGTGTGGGACATGTTTAGAATAACCCATTACACTGGATCATATGTCACCTCCAAATCCAGCGAATTTCATCTGCATCATTTGTTAGACAAGATCGTTGGTAAAAATTAGATTCTAACTACACAGGGATTTGCCGGACCAATAGGAAAATCTTTGTTCACGTACCATGGCCTTCTTATTTCAATTTTTGAAGCCATAGAGAGTAATTTTGAAACATTATTTCTTGAAATCGAGTAAAGGTAACTCAGCACAGATCAAAAATATCTGCTAGACATTTGCAAAGTTATTTCATCAAGATATTGCTCAAAAGAACTAGCGAATAGGAATCCAAGCAACTTGTCCTACGTAAGATGACTCACAAAGGCGAATAAAATCTTTCGCATTTATATAAGCACTGACTGACCATCAGAGTCTGTAAATTTACTCACAAAGTATGTAATCAGCTTATGCCGCATGATGGTTTACACCAAATGTAATCCACATCGAAAAAATGGGTCTAAAAACATATGGGAAATTATACGGCTACTAAATATCACAGAAAACGGCATAAAACAAATACTAAAAAAATTTATTTAGGACAATTGTTGCTTTGCACACCGAGAGCAAATTCTTATTGCAATGCTTTACTGACTACCGCCATCACATCAAACAGAAAGCTTCTCAGCATATAAAAAATGCAAGAGGTAGGGTAAATGATGGCATACTCAAAGACGAAATACCTAAATGTTTTAGAATGTTGTAGTAACAGAACTCCCAATCACTAAGCATTAACTAGATGCAATTTTGGTGAAGATAATAGACGTCTGAATAGATTCCATTAATTCCACTGTATTACTCTGGTTGCCTTATCATACACAAGCAGTAGAAATATATGTGAAGGAGTGTCACAACAGCAGCATCCAACGTCTGTGGATGCAAAAAAGTCCTTCAAGCAAGTGCCGGGAGGAAGAGGCAGCTTTCAGATTCCTTATTTTTAAAAGCTAGCTCATGTTATTCAAACACACGATGCTCAATTTAGTGGAAACCGATTATAGAAGATTCAATACTAATTTTTATCAATACTAAGTCATTATGAATGAGAATTTCGCGAAATTAGTCAGCTTTATCAAAGCTGTTTTTATTTAAAGTAACTTATATTTGGTTGCCAAATTCGACGATATCTTGAAATGCCTGCCATTTTAAGACAACATGGTGGATGAGGCTAACCAGTGAACTTGGTCGAGACCTTAATAATTCCTGTGCACATGCTCATTCACACCGGAATCGGTTGATATATACGAGTGCTGTCGCAGGCATAATATCAGATTTTTCAAAATGTCACCCACATAAAGAAATTCAAACTGCTATATCTGAGCCATTTTTTAAGATAAAGAAAAAAAAAATTCTCCGGAATCCTTATATCAAGGTCAAATACTTAAGAAAGAAACCCTTTTCAATTTCTAATCTTTTTGCACCTCACTTTAAATATAATTTATTTAATTTAATGGCCGCCATTTTGAAACAAGATGGCGGATGAGGCTGGCCAGCGAACTTGGTCGAGACATTGCTATATACTATCCACTGCCTTCTTACATCCAAATAGGTTAATAAATACGTGTGTTATAGCGTGACAAATATCAGATCGTTTCAAAATGTCAGCCATGCTAGAAATTCAAAGTGCTATAACTCAACCATTTTTTAAGATATAGACGAAACAAAAACTGCTCCGGAATCTTTGTATCAAGGTCAAACACATAAAAAAAATATTTTTCGTTTTCCAATTTTTTTATACCTCATTTTAAATTTTAAATTAAAAAAATTTAAATGTTCCCTTTTGAAACAAGGTGGCGAATGAAGCTGGCCAACGAACTCGGTCAAGACATTGGTATGAACTATGTGCACACCAAGTTACATCAAAATCGGTTCATAAATAAGTCTGTTATCGCATGACAAAAATCAGGTCGTTTCAAAATGTCAGCCACAATAGAAATTCAAAATGCTATAACTCAGCCATTTTTTAAGATATAGACGAAACAAAAACTGCTCCGGAATCTTTGTATCAAGGTCAAACACATAAGAAAAAAAAATATTTTTCTATTTTCCATTTTTTGGTACCACATTTCAAATTTTAAATTTTTTTAAATTTTTTAAATGGCCTCCATTTTGAAACAAGATGGCGGATGATGCTGGCAAACGAACTCGGTCGAGACATTGGTATGTACTATGAACACACGAATGTACATCCATATCGGTTCATAAATACGCCTGTTATCGCGTGACAAAAATCAGGACGTTTCAAAATGTCAGCTACGCTAGACATTCAAAGTGCTATAACTCAGCCATTTTTTAAGATATAGACGAAACAAAAACTGCTCCGGAATCTTTGTATCAAGGTCAAACACATAAGAAAATAAAAAAATATTTTTCCATTTTCAATTTTTTGGTACCACATTTCAAATTTTAATTAAAAAAAAAATTAATGGCCGCCATTTTGAAACAAGATGGCGAATGAAGCTGGCCAGCGAACTCGGTCGAGACATTGGTATGTGCTATGTGCACACCGAGTTACATCCAAATCGGTTCATAAATACGAGAGTTACAGTGTGACAAATATCAGATATATATATATATATATAAACATTTAAACGGACGGTGGTTTCGGGTTCTGGGGGCCATGATCGATGAAAATATACCAAAATTTTTTTTTAAATCACTTTCCTCCGAATGGCTGCAACAGGTAGCTTTTTGTAATGAAATCTACCGAAAAGAGATGGGCTAGATTGACACATAGAAAACTTATGCCAGTCTTTGATAAAAAATCACAATTCAATTCAATATAGAAATAAAACATTGTGCTCAGATGGTAGGGTGATCGAGCTAGGCACTGTTGTGACATGAAATGCAGCCAACTCCACGTGGTGCCTCCTAGGAAGTTTTGAAAGCAACTAGGTAAGAGCTGTATTCTAAACAAAAATTAGTTGTATGACACAACAGTGGCAACGCCTTTTTTTTACCAAAAGTCGCCTGTTTTCCTGCAGTTATACAGAATAAAGATATCATTTTATCGTTTAAATATATTAATTCATTAATAATAAAGGTTTAAATAACACTTTTAAATAATAACTATCTCTTTAGAGTTTTTTTTATTTTTTTTTTAAATGTCAAATTTTACCCAAAATTTCGACATTTGGACCAAAAGCGGAGACTCATTTTTTTTTTTTTTTTTTTTTTTTAGCGGTAAAATTGCACGCAGTTGATGTACTATTATAAAGGCAACTTTTGGTACCTACCCGTTTTTTATTTAAAAAAATAATTTTTTTCGCTCCCCCCTCATATTACCGATGATTGCTGGAAGTGCATTTTTAGCAGTGATATGAGTTTTTTAAGTTTAACTAAATTTTTGCATATTACGCTGTGAGTATAAATGCTGTATATCGTATACAGGGCTACACAAAAGAATTCGTAAGGGTTACCGAGTATAAACGAAAATAACTTAAAGGTGGTTTTTAAATGAGTTATTCATTTTTACGTTGAACGACATATTTAGTATACTAAGACATGTTTGTAGAATATGAATAAAATGATATACAGGGCCACGCAAAGAATTGGATACATGGCCGTCTATGGATGATAATCTCTGGAAGTACGATTTCAATAGTTTTAAGCGTGTTAAGCGTCATAGTTTATTTACAAAGACACTCAAAAGTATTCCATTACATTATGCTCTACGGGGAATGGCGTAATTATATAAATACATCGCACCTATAGCAGAGGTGCCAAGTTGCCACTAATCCTCCGTAATATGTGGGTTAATTTAACCCTGGTTTAATACATTTCGCACCGGAATTTTTTTGCAGAGATGAAATTAAATAAGTTCCACGTAGAAAATTGGAATTAAATAAATAAAGATTCATCAAATAATTTTTCTGGTTCGAAACTTTGTTAAACTGCGTTAAATTAATCCACGCATTACGGAAGATTAGTGCGAGCTTGGCACCTCTGCCTATAGTCATCGTCTGGTCCGCCCGTCCGTATATAACAGCGCAAAAATTACCCAACCAAATGGTTTGAAATTTAATATATATAATCGCTTCAGAATTTTGTCGAGCCATTTCAAATTTTATAAAAATCAAATCAAAACTTAAAAATATATTAATAAAAGTTTTCTTCGTTCTATTAAATCCTATCATATGTAATTAATTCAATAATATCCCATGATAGGTAACCATTCTAGGTTGCCATGGTGATTATTCTATTAAATCCTATCATACGTAATTAATTCAATGATATCCCATGACAGGTCATGATTCCAGGTTGCCATTGTGATTACGTCATATTTAAGATGGCGTCATATTATTTCCGTATTTCTGAATTTGATATATATAATCGGAATAAATTTGTATTCATGCATTTTTGCATAAGAGTACAACAGCTATTGCACCAAGATCGGAATATTTATAAAACTAGTTATAGTACGAGCGCACCTTATTTGCTATGCTTGACGTACGATTTCCAACTTGTTCATTTAGTTACATTTAGTTATTCTTCCGATTTTACATTCCAGTTAACACGCTGTTCCTCAAGGGCCTCTTAAACTTTTTGTACGCCATACATTTTCACCCAGTTATTGTGTCACCCTCTCAATGCATAATTTTAAAGTTGACTCTTAGACTCCTGTTCCCGGGCCAGCACTCTCACATTTTTATTGGGACCCTAGGGCCCTTTTTAAAGCATTTCCCTCTATTTTTTGCGAATTTCTTTAAAATTTTATTCTAATAATTAATTCATACCCTATGCTTAATTTCGTCTAATTGAAGATCTAAAGCGCTAAGTACCAGCACCTTTTAACATGTTTCCACTTTTGAGCCCTGCTCCCAACTATCAGTTGGTCCTCTTTAGGGCCCCCTATTATAGCTCCCTTAAAATGGTCCGATTCACTAGCTTTTTTTTTTTTTTAGCAACGTCTTAGGTCCTCTAGCTAGCACATAAACGACAATTTTTTTTTTGTCAGACTTCATCTACCACCAATTTTGAACATTAATCGCCTTCTTGAGACCCTTGGTGCACCTTCTTAGAAAATAATCCAATTCTCTTGCAATTTTCTTTTACATAGTTCTTGGGTCATCCGGCTACTTTATAAACTACTAAAAATTTTCCTTATACCCAACTACATTCCAGTTAAGGCCCTGGCCCACTGGCACTTGGTACAGGGCCCCTTGAAGTTGTTGAGCCCTAAATTCTTAATAAATTGACCCCTTTTAATCTGATCTTTGTTTTGGAGGAACGTTTTTCATTTAGTTATTACCCCGTTTCTATATTCCTGTTAAGGCCATGCCCAGTCCGGAGTCCCTTGAACTTTTGTGCACCATGCATTTTTCATCCCCTAATTGTGGTACACTCTTAATGCATCACTGTAAAGTTTAGTATTGGACTCCTCTCCCCGGATCAACACTCTCATATTTTAATTGAGGCACTAGGGCCCTTTTTTAAGCCTTTCTTAAAGTTTTATTCAAATGAATAATTTATACCCTATGCTTAATTTCTACTAATTAAAATATCTTAAGTGATAAATACTAGAACCTTTTAACATGTTTTTAACTTTCGCTCCCTTAAAAATTGCCTAATTCACTAGCTTTTTTTCTAACACCTTCTTAGGACCTCCAGCTACCCCCCCCCCCCCATATTTTTATTTGAGCCCTAGGACCCTTTTTTAAAGAATTTTCCGCTATTTTTTTTGCGCATTTCTTTAAAATTTTCTCCTATTTATTAATTCATACCCTATGCTTAATTTCGACTAACTGAAAATCTAAAGAGCTAAGTACTAGGACCTTTTAACACGTTTTCATCTTAGGGCCCTGCTCTCAACTACCAGTTGACACCTTTTGGTCCCCCTATTATAGCTCCCGTAAAAATAGTAGGATTCACTAGCTTTTTATTTTCTAACAACTTCTTAGGTCCTTCAGCTACTACATGAACGGCAAAAGAAATTCTCAGACTTCAGCTACCACCAATTTTGAATATTAATCGCCTTCTTGCAGCCCTTGGTGCAGCTCCTTTAAAAATGATCCGATTCTCTTGCAATTTTCTTTAGCATAGGGGAAACTAGGGAGGGTTGACCCACTTTTTACAAAATATTTTTTAATTTTTTAAATATTGAACGTAGAATAAAGTTTTATATATCATTTTATTCCTTATACAATCAGTTATCAAAATAAAATTGCTACATAAGTGTAATATATAAGAAATTTGAAAAATGATCAATTTTAACCATGAGAAAATAATGGGTCAAGGCTCCCCACATACGGGAGGCTTGACCCGCTTTCTTTTATATCGAAATATTTGTGAATAGAAATAAAATCTGTTTTAAAAAAGGCAATATAACTTTATGCTACAAGCTTTATTTATTATAAAAAACATTTTTGGAAATATGATACTTAAACAAACCTTTTTAGATGCAATCGCAAGTCAGAGGAGAAAAATTTTGTTTTAAACAGAATTTCGTCTGAGCAGGTATAATTGTACAGCAGGGAAAATGAAATTTTAACATTTAAAACAGTTAGAGACAGGCTCCGTTTTCATAGGGTTTCATGTATTATTATGCCCGGAATTTATAGCCACTGTTCTGTTTTTTTTGTCTCCGTTTCGTACTTTTTGTGACACTCAACCTGACAACTCTAATTGTCACATAGTTTGGCTTCATCTCACTGTATTCATGCTGGTGAAATTCGTCTACATATCTTTCAAAAGTTTTTCGATCAATGTTATGTTCTTTTGCAGCCGCATGTGCACTTAACTGGTCATTATCTTCTTTATCACTCTCAGTGGCAAAGTACTTTCAGTACAAAAATGATGAAATAAATGACTGGCACCGGAATTTACGAACAAATTTATTTGTAAATGAGAAAAAGGATATATTTCACATACATATTAAATGGAAAAGATTTTAGAAAAATTATGGTGCCATTTTGGTGTTTGCGAATTAAAATTAAGTGGTTTCATAAGCATACAGCTGCCCGTGATAGGTTTAAATCTACTGCTTTCATACTTTCTAGTCCTTTCTACGCTTTTACGCTGTTTCTATTTACCTATTGTAGTAATATTTAAATGGAAAAAGTTCCTATCAACTTTCGCATTTATATTTCATTTATTTTTTTCTTGCATTGAATACTATAGCAATTTTTTACATCTTTCTTTCAGCTAAGATTTTCTTTTCCATCACTCTATTTTACCGTGGCTTTACAGAATAAATTTACATTCTTTTTTATATATAACCATTAACCTTTCATTATGCATAGTGTATAATAATAAAATTTCATCTGGTCAACACTCCCTCACATTGACTGGGTCAAGCCTCCCCACATAGCCCTTTTCTAAAGAATAGCACATTGTTATGTTAAGCCTAACTTACTGTACAATCTTTATGCCTGGAATGAAAGCTCGATATTTCTGCATTACTTAAAACCTACTTACTTAAATTTCTATGATATATTTTATATGAAAAAAGCTTACAAAATGTTTCTAAAAAACACAACTTTTAGGTTGAAAGCGCCTCACAATTGATTTTTCCACACCTATTTCGATTATCTGTATGAAACAAAGACTGTTGTTTGAGCATTCCAGTAGCTTTGGTTGACATCTAATGATAAAATTCTGAAATTCTTTTAAATACGAAAAGTGATGGGTGGGTTAAGCCTCCCGTATGGTCAACCCTCCTTAGTCTCCCCTAGTTCTATGGTCCTCCGGCTACTTTATAAACTACTAAAAAATTTCCTTATGCCCTTGCTACTACCTTTTTCGAATATTCTTCTTCTTTTTCGGCATCAACTTACGTTTACTCACTACAACCGTAAATTAAAAATAGCTCTACAGTTAAAGGTAAGTCGTTAACTTTATAGGAGGAGGGATTTCATCCATAATATAAATATTGGATTAATGTTAAAGGTAAGTCGTTAACTTTAGTGGGGGGGGGGAGGGATTTCATCCATAAAATAAATATTGGATTAATGTTAAAGGTAATTCGGCAAATTTATTGGGGAGGGGGCAACTTCCATCGCTTGGGAGCGCATTCTTTCCTCTGGTTCTATCGGTCAGATTTCAACAGGAATTGGTTCGTTGAACTTAGATTACGATTCAGATATTTTCTGCATTATGAAAGTTTATCTTGGACTTTTTGTACCGCCATTTTCAAAGATTAATGACGCATTCTTTTCTCGGTTTCTATGAGTTCGATTTCAACGGAAATTGGTTCATTCAATTTAGCTTACAATTGTTTTACAGATTATAGCTCCATTTCAACCGCCAAAGGCGGCATCTTATCTGATGTTCTATGGGCCCGATTACTACAGGGTTTTGTCATTCAACTTGGTTTTTGATTGTCTTTGGCGAGTACGAAACATTTCCAGTATACGATGCCTTAGGCCGCGGGGACCCAGATCACAGGTTTGTTCGAAAAGAGGTTTGTTGGGAACACCACTAGATGCTGCCGAAGGCATTGGTTTTCCTAAGATTTAAAATCCTACATATTTGAGTTTTGTTACGGGTGAGTTAATAACGAGACCAAGCAACGCCGGGCGGGTCAGCTAGTATTCACTATTTTATTATTAGTCGTTTATTATTGCACAAGCTTTATTGTTGCATTGTAAGTGTTCATACTCTCGCCCTCTCAAAAAAATTCTCCACATCCAGATCAAAAATGACACACGACAATCAGATATATCATGACTGTCAAAGACAATGTCCCCATAGTTAAACTCAATATGATTTTTTTTTTTCTATTTTAGCAGATGTTTCGCAAATCGCAGTTATGAAAGTGCCACTTTTACATTTTTGGAGCCCAATTTTCATGGAATTCGGTATTAATAGTCAGTAAATTATAAACCTATATACAGATTTGTTAATTAAATTGATGTTTGAAAAATATATTTACTTAAAAATGCTGTGCAGATGGTTATAAAATAACTCGTGGAGCTTCGAATTCGTTTTATATTCGGAAAGCATTTGTCATTCTATGAACCCAGTTGTATAACAAAAAGGAGAAAAAATAATTTAATTAGAGTATAATTGATGAATTTATTTGATTTCTGTAATTGCTTTATTAAAACGTTAAATTAAAATTTCAAGCGAGATAATGGGATGCAGTGCAGGCCGCTGCCGCCCCATGTATTAAAACCCCATACATTTACACTATATGGGCCATTAATGACCGGCAACGTTCAATTTCAGACATTTTACCGAATATTTAGAAATATACTTGTCAGATTCTTCTGGAATTTCAGGATTAAAAAGAACCTGTATGACCGCATATTTATCAATGTCGAATTGGCAAGAGGGACACTTAGGGGGCCAACAAAAAATCGAAGGCAAAAAATAATACTTGGGATCACCCTGTAACATAAAATGCACGAAATGATCTATCGCTACAGAATACAAATAAACAGACATTGTGCAATATGTGTATTCATTTGTGTAAGAATAGCACGTATATTAATAGAGATATAGCGATTTTTTTTTAAATAAAAAAAAATCTTGCATGTTTTTTTGCTTAAAACATGCAGGGTTTTCAACCAAATTTAACGCTAGTTTCAGAAAAATTGACAAATTGTAGTAGACACAATATAGTGCAACTGGAATATAAATATATTAAATATTTTAGGAAATATGAACAGTTGTATGAAATAATTTTAATCTGCGCATGCGCGAAAGATAACAAGGATCGTTTTACATAATTTAACAGTCAACTCTATGGAGCAACTTATTAAAACAATTCCAGCCAAATATCGTAAAAATGCAGAAAGATATCGGTGAGCTAATTTTTAGTTGCTCGCAAAAACTAGCTGAATGATAAGGGATTGTCCATAAGTTGTCAATTTTAATTTGAAATTCTTTTTAATTTTCATTTTTTATTGATGCTTTAGTTCTTATTGGATAATCACCAGAACAAGCCTATACCATGATAAAAAAAAGTATCAAAATCAAAGCATTTTTTCCAAATCTACTCGTTGATAGTCACTAAATACTAACTTTTTTCTGAAAGTCAGTTAATAAAAAATGACAATTTGTGGAAAATCCCTTATCATTCCACTGCTTTTAGAGAACAACTAAAAATTTGCTCACTCTAGCGACGATATCTTTCTGAATTTTTGTGATATTTGACTGGATTTTTTTTAATAAGTTTTCCCATAGAGTTGACTATTTAATTATGTAAGATAATCCTTGTTATCGTTCGTGCATGCTCAGATAAAAATTATTTCATACAACTGCTCATATTTCCTAAAATATTTATTATATTTATACTCCAATTGCACTATATTGTTTGTACTATATTTTGTTAATTTTTCTGAAACCGGTGTTAAATTTGGTTGAAAACCCAGCATGTTATAAGCAAAAAACATGCAAGAATTTTTTAATTTTTGTAAATAAATCACTATATCTCTAATATACGTGCTGTTCTTACACAAATGAATGCACATATTGCACAATGTCTGTTTATTTATATTCTGCAGAGATAGAACATTTCGTGCATTTTATTTTACAGGGTGATCCCAAGTATTATTCTTTTTCTTTGATTTGTTGTTGGCCTCCTAATTGTCCCCCTTATTAAATCAACATTGCTAAATATGAGATCATACCTGTTCTTTTTAATTCTGAAATTCCAGATGAATCTGTCATGTATATTTCTAAATATTCTACAAAATGTCGAAAATTGAAAGTTGCCGGCCATTAATGGCCACATACTGTATATCTTATTTCATGTCATAAATGAGCCAAAAACGAAAAGCAGCGAAAAGAGGTTTTGAGTTACAGCTCAGCAGATACTAAAATATTTTCTCCTTAGTTTCTGATTTACCTTGGTTCAAAGTTTAAATTATCATTTTATTTTCTTAAAAAATGGAAAGGAAAATAAGATACATAATTTTAGCACATTTATCCGCCACAGTATCTAGGTTCATGTAAAATAATCTGATGTAATTTGAACATAAAATAAATTTTGCGACCGTAACGCTTTGAATACATTTTAATTAATTCGTAAGTAATTATTGCAATTAAATTTTGAATACCTATTATTTTTAAATTATAAATGTACCCAATTTTTCAAGATAGAAGGCCCCTAAAAAGTTCCAGTGAGAGGGGCTTCTCACTTCATAAATCCGTTCCTGCTCGAAAGATAAATATTACATAATTAACAAATATGTTCTGGTTATAAATAAATTACCATGTTTGACTGGAAAAATATGTTGCTGGTTCCCTCGTATGTTTTTATTCAGGAAGCTACAACTATTTCAGAATAGTAATATACACCTTATTTAATGACAGAGTAAATATGATTACTATTCGGAAAGAGTGTTAACTTTTTTAATTGTAAAATTCAGATGAATTGGCCACACTGTCCTCGTAACCCCCTCCATCCCCCCCCCCCCCACCCCTTTCTCTTTATTTCTCTCGTTATTCTCGTTATTTTTCTCTTTATTTTCGCTATTTCATTCTTTGCTTTGTATGCGACCCCTAAAAGTCAGCTCATATCTTTAGATGAAATAACCCTCTTTGGTGCTACCCCGATTTTGAGATACCCGCTAAAGGTTGTTTTGCTGTATAAAAGACATAGCACTGTGATTTTGATCTCGAATTACTTTAATTCATCTTTTAACTGATTCCTCAATGAAAGACAAAATCATGTGCAAAAATCCCAAAATTTGAAATTTATGAACTGTGTCAATTTTTGTAGTACAGATGTGAAACTTTTTGTGTTATATCTGTTATGATATGTGTGAACTTTTACTAAATATAACTATAGGGACTGGGGGACCGTATAAAAAGTTAGATTGCGTAATTTTTATAAAATTGATTTTTTACTTCAAATAATGCCACAGCATGAATATTTAATTCATTTGTAACGTTTTTGTAATTGGAACTATATGTCTGCGACCAACGGTTGAGAAATTAAAGGTCGGCGATAGATAACATATTGCACTCTGTATATATATATATATATATATATATATATAATAAATTTGAAATAACAAATATATGAAGAAATTGATAAAGTTCTAAAGATGATTTAGAAATGAACATAGGAAACCGGTAAGTAAAATAAGAAACTATGAATGACTCACAGAATCATCAGAGGAGCTTGTGAGTTCATTCATAGAAGATGCGTTATTTCATCCAATTTTGTCGCCATTAAGCCTAAAATGACAAAATTTAGCTCCTATTAACGCAAACATTACAGAAAATATATAATAAAAAGCTAAGAGATCCAAAGAAAGATACACTTCATACAGGATATTAAAAATTATTAGAGCACAATACCTGAATGACATATTAAGAGTCAAAACTACTGCATATCAGCATGGAAAATATATATATATACTGCAAATGGACCACAATAACGTTCAAAATACTGAGCCAATTCAAACACTATTGGAACAGTGCATTGGTCTTGCAAGTACCTTGGATGAGTTCGTTAATCAATATACAGATCTTGTACTTTGTTCACAGGGACAAACAAAAGAAAGACATGCAAAATTTGTCATCTTGATATTGTCCGAATTATTAAACCATTTCAAGCGTAATTGGGACAGTGTGTCAATGTATTGAATTTGTAAGTATCTTGGAATGGAAAACCGGACCTGTTCAAACATCGATCCAGAGTGCAAGACCCTCACTTTGTTGCTAGCATGCTAACTGCCGGACCCTGAATGAATGGATTTGGGGTAGAAGGGGGGATGTAAATTCTCAAAATATTAATTATAACCCACCAAAAAAAATCTATTTCATAGGAAAATAAACTCATGACACACTAAAGTAGACAACCTTTGAGGGCTTGGTGAAACAATCAATTTTTTTTTTTTTTTTTTTTTTTTTTTTTGTGTGTGTGTGTGTGTGTGTGTGTAAGTTCATAGCCTCTAGAAATAAATATTGAGCAGGAAGTATTAAAATATGAAGAACTAGAGAATAAAGAATTTCAAAAATATTTTTATTTAAATTTTTTTAATATCGCTTTGTGATTAAAGCCGTAGAACATTAGTTTTAATTGTACAATTACATTGTGATGTTATTTCAAAACAAATAACTACTAAAAATTGTGTGCATTTCAGAATATCGGAATAAATTCAACTCGGAAATATTTTGCATGAAAATTTTCAAGAGTATTTGTTTCGCCTGCAAATATAACGAACTATTTCTTATGGTAAATGCATAGGAAACCCTGTGTGATTTTATGTGTCTATTTTATTTCCATTTTTTGTAGCGCAGTTTTTAATCAGGGGTTCATTCTTAAAATGAAGTTATTATAATAGCAAAATTATACAGAGTGTCCCTAAACTCATGGTACATACAAAATAGGGGGGGGGGTGATAAAACACAACTTGACAAGCACAAATCACCATACAATCCATGGTTAGAATGCAAGTCGTAAAAAGCTAGAACGCGAAACATACTATGGCACTAAATGAGGAGAAAGGAGAAAGAGAGCCATGAAATGAAAAGAAACCAATAATATGAAGAAAAACATTTTATTCAACAAAATAAAAGTAAATAACACGTTATTTCCCCCATCACAGTAACTGCTCAAAATTGCGGCCGCCAACAGTAACGTAGGCTTCACACGGTCGATAGAGGGACCGCCGTACATTGGCGAAAACTCTAGGCATCTCTCGCATGGTGGCAGCAGCTACGGATATCCGGGCAACAAGGTCTTCAACGGAATCTATGGGACCATCATCGTGATGAGGCTCTTCATGTGACCCCAGAAGAAAAAGTCCAGACATGACAAATCGGGTGAGCAGGCCGGTCAGTTGATTGGTACAACCTTTATACCCTTGGGCTTCCCTTGCACTGCCGTCTGCCACTCCGTACATGTAATGCATCTCGGCCTTCTCCTGATTTGAGTACGCATCCATCTCATCGATGATCCACTGAACGAAAGAAGACAGCTGTGGTGAACAGCCTTTTTATTCCGGTCACTGGGAGGCGTCCTCTAGTGCTTTACGGCTTGCGTTCCGACCATGGATTGTATGGTGATTTGTGCTTGTCTAGTTGTGTTCTATCACCCCCCCCCCCCCAACGTATGTGCCATGAGTTTAGGGACACCCTGTATAACAGCGAAATAAATTCTCGGGAAAAAAAAGGGACGAAAGAAATAATAATTCGCACACGTGTTTCTCAAAATTGAGATTTATATTCGAAGATACATAAAAAAATACTGCCTTAAAAATAATTGAGTTTTGCTTATTTTTAAATATTCCTTTTAAATAGTGCACTATTAATGAGTTAGTCTCTAACTTTTTATACACTGTAAAAAAGAGAACTATTTCTTGATCTACTAAGAAGGCTTACGAAAATAAAACATAACCTATTCCAAGTTATCCACGACACTGAAAATCGTTCTTTTATCTTCAGAAACCTCAGAACCAATCCAATAGATTTCAGAGATTTAAAGAAACATTTCTGAAATAAATTTCTTTTGCTGCCCGTAATTCTCGAAAACGTTTCTGAAAATTATGAGCAGCCAGAAATAATTTCTGTTTCAACAATGATTCTTTAAATATCGGAAATCTATTGGTTTCCGAGTTTCTGAAGATAAAGGAAGGCTTTTCAGAATCGAAGGTAACATTGAAGAGGTTATATTACATTTCCTCAACTCTTCTTTCTATATCAAGAAAGAAAAAATTCTTCTATTTTACATGTATAGTAAAATATCTTTATAATGCATAACTATAATATGCAATTGTCTAATAACACAACTTCTTGGATGCAAACAATAAAATCTGCAGTTAACCCCTTCGAGACCTGCGTCCCATACACGAATTTTATTCGGTTGGCACCACTTTTTTTTTTACAGTTGCCTTTACTTATAATCAAGAAAATACTCTAATTAAATAAGGCAAATATTGTTTTCTTTATTACTGGCAACAAAAACAAATCCTATATCCCTTCGCGACGAGAGCACTTTGCTTAATTTTTAATCTTTTACCATCGGTTTTTCAAAACAGAAGGTTTTCTGTAGTTGAATCGGGAAAATGCTCTTTTTAAATAAGGTAAATTTTACAATAAAAAATAACTAGTGGGAATAATGAAGGATTCTGAGCAGCTTAAGTGGCACGTATAACAGTCGCTCGTCCCGAAGGGGTTAAGAAACTCCTGCATTCCTCGTAGTAGAAATATTGATACTCTCTATAGTTCTGACATTTTAATTTTTAAAAAAAAAAATTTTAAATGTTGTTGTTGCCGTGACAAAATTATTTGGAAGTGTGAAATGTATAATGAGATAACAAATTGTTATCTTAGGTAACGCTTAAAATAGTGCATTTATTTAAATTTTAACCAGTAGCCCTCTTCATACCAATGTTGCAGGGAGGAAAAGCAACATTTTTCTGTTTAGCTTCTATTTTTTAAAATTTTAAAATCAGAACTTCAATGAAAAATAGGATTTCCTGCTCACAAAACGAATCTAATTGCATTTTGCTCGATTACAGCGCCATGTACGATCATCCAAAAAAAATGTTAACCCTTAACCGGAAACGGGAAAATCCCGTTCAAAATCAGAACACTTAAAATTTACCAAATAGTAAACTTAAACATTTAATCTTTAATAGGAATGCATTAATAGGACCAATTTTTTAATATAACAGCATAAAAATAAGTTTGTAATGCCGGAGAGAGAAAATAGTAAGGGCATATATGTAGACGCAAACATTCACAGACGTACGAATCTGTAATGAAAAATGAGGGTTCTGATTCAAGAGTCCAAAGTTGGACCCCCTCTGACCCCGGGGTATTGGAGTGGAGGGTCAACATTGGTATCACTGAATAGCTTTAAAAAATATATTTAACACATATTTTTCCGTTTTTCAATCTGATGTGCATTTTTTGAGTTATTCGACCGTTTCCAAACTTTTCGGACACCCGGTACATGTGTGTGTGTGTGTTTGTTATTCTCCAATACCGATTTTAGTCCGTAAAAGTCTATATGCTGAGTAAATATGGACACGTTTGAAGTTAAGCGAAACTGAAAACTAAACCCTCCTATCACATCACTTCAGGGTAAACTTTCTAAAACAGATTTATTTATTTATTTATTTATTTTTACTTACACCAAAGTGGATGACCAATAATTGATTTATCACTATTATCAATTATCATTAGTGAAAGTAAAATACAGTAAAAAAGAAAAACAAAGTAATACGATTTATACTCTGGTGGACAAAATTTAACCCTTTTGTGCGCAGCTTTGCATATATGCAAACACTGTTTGAATTTAATAGATTTTTTTTTTATTCGCATATACCTAATTCACACCAGAAAATTAAAATAGCATATTTGCTTTAATTAAAAAACAGACATTCCGTATTTAAATAAAGCGAAATTAACCATTGAAACTTTCTGGTGTAAAGTCACTCTAGGAGTAGAAGTAGACATAATAAATATTTGCTTTTAAGAACCATCTAACGGTATGTGTTTTTATCGCACGAATTTTGGAAGCAATGCCAAAAAATGCAACTTACCCTGTACGTTTTCGGGAAACTAAGCCGGCGATCGCCGATTGGCCATACTAGCGACCGCCAGATAAACAGACTTATGCTGGCCGATAAAAAAAAAAACAGGTAAAAATTTTCTAATCGACACGGGGGCAGATTTGTCTGTGTTGCCAAAAAGTTACACTTCAGTAACTTCTCCCTCTTCGGATCGCATTTATCCCTTTTTGCGGCAAATGGCACTAAAATTGCCACTTATGGCACAAAATTTATGACTCTAGATCTAAATTTACGTCTCGCTTTTCCTTGGCGTTTTGTCATCGCTAATGTTAATCAACCAGTCATCGGCATTGATTTTTTCAAACATTTTAATTTCCTTGTCGATGTAAAAAACAGTTGTTTAATTGATGCTATAACCAAACTGACTTCACAAGGTAAAATAATGCATGGTAATAATTTTATATATCCCCAGTTATCAGTCCTACTTGGCGATTCGGAATTCAATAAGATTCTTAGCTAATTTCCCGAACTCACCAACCCCTCCCAACCAATTAAACAGCCTGAATCTTCCGACATTTATCACCATATTGAAACAACTTCCCCCCCAGTAGTTTAAAAACCTAGACGTTTATCCTCTGAGCTACACCATGCTGCAAGTCAGGAATTCGAATATCTAATGAGCCAAGGTATTATACGCCCCTCTAACAGCCCCTGGGTGAGCCCTTTGTATATGTTTCAAAAGTCTAATGGTCAATGGTGCCCTTGTGGTGATTACCGCCGCCTGAATTCTATTACTATAGCTGACAGTTACCCTGTTCCCCACATACAAGACTGCATACAAGTATATTCTGAAAAAAAATCCAACTATCGATTTAGAGAGGGCTTATCACCAAATTCCTGTAAATATGCAGGATATACCAAAAACTGCTTAACAAGCCCTTTTGGCTTGTTTGAATATGTTTTCACGCCTTTCGGTTTACGCAACGCAGGGCAGACATTTCAGCGTTTTATCCACAAAGTCCTTTCTGGTTTAGACTGCTGTGTGCCTTATTAGGATGACATACTTGTCTTTTCGGATGATGCCGAACAACATAAACAACATTTGGAACAAATTTTTACTCGCTTAGCGCAGCATGGATTGAAACTTAATCCCTCAAAATGTGTCCTTGGTAAATCGTCTGTTAGCGTTTTAGGATGTCTCATAACCTCTGAAGACGTACAACCCTTGCCCCAAAAAGTAGATATCATCGCAAAATTTCCCAAACCTGAAACTTTAGTCAAACTCAAACGTTTTCTTGCTATGATAAATTTTTATAATATATTTCTTCTAAAGGCTTCAACTATCTAAGCACCCTTACACGAATTTTTAAAAAATTCTAAAAAGAATGACAAAAGACAAGTCCCTTTGAAAAATGCAAATTTGACTTAATTAATGCAGCAACCCTTAATTTTCAAGCTCCCACCCAACTGCTTTCTTTAATGGTCGACGCCTCTGATGTGGGCAATAGGCGCAGCCTTAAATACATTGGCAATAAATGGTTATAAACCTCTTGCCTTTTTCTCCCGAAAACTTTCACCTGTTCCGTAGTTCTGAAAAGAAATATAGCACTTACGATAGGGAACTACTGTCTATATATTCAGCTGTAAAATATTTTCGCCACAATCTTGAGGGTCAAAATTTCATAATTTTTACTGATCACCGCCCTTTAACCTTTGCTTTAATCATAAATTCTGATTCTTCTTCACCACAACAACTTCGACACCTTGACTACATTTCCAAATTTAATACTGATATTAGACATATATCAAGGTCTGACAATGTGGTTTCTGATACACTTTCTCGTCTGCAGTCAATAAATCCAACATCTGTAGACTTTGCTTCTATGGTCGAATGCCAGAAAACTTATACAGAACTCGCTCATTTACTGCAGGACAAAACGCTTTCTCTGCAACTTCAATCATGGTCCATAAATCCAGATTTGAAATTGTATTGTGACGTCAGCCATAACATGGTGAGACCACATGTACCTCCACAATATCGTAAAGTTGTTTTTGAATCTCTACATAACTTGTCACATCCAGGTATCAGAGCATCTAAAAGCTCATTCAAACACGATTCATTTGGTTAACCGTGTCTAAAGATATAAGTGAATGGACTCGTTCTTGTTTGGACTGCCAGCGCTCAAAAATCACTCGCCATACACGCAGTCCTATTTGAAGCTTCAATTTACCATCTTTACGTTTCGACCATGTTCACTTGGATCTTGTCGGACCACTCCCTCCATCTGATGGTCACACATGCCTTCTTACTTTACCGATAGTTACACAAGATGACCGAAGGCCATCTTATCCCTGACATCACGGCTGAGACAGCTGCACATGTATTCATCAGCCATTGGATCTCACGCTTTGGTTTACCATCTATCATTGCAACGGATCAAGGTAGGCAGTTCCAAAGTAATATCTTCAACATTCTTGCTCCCTTGCTATGGGTTAAAAAGTTTCGCACCTCGCCCTATCATCCTTCTAGAAACAGTATCGTTGAAAGATTTAATCGATCCCTTAAACAAGGCCTTAGATGTCATCAAACCGCAAAATGGACCGATTGTTTACCATTAGTGCTCCTTAGACTGCGATCAGCACTGAAAGAAGATTTACAGTGCACCACTGCGGAACTCGTTTATGGAGTCCCACTTCGCTTACCTGCCGAGTTCCTAGATGCACAATCTATAGATGTCAAGCTTGAGCCACATGAATTCCCCCAACGACTGAGATCCATCATAGAGACTCTGAAGCAAACACCTACTACAGCTCACTACAAACTTTCAGTTTTTGTTCATCCAGCTTTAGAATCTTGTACACATGTCTTGAGTCGCAACGACAGTGTGAAGAGACCCCTACAAGCACCCTATTGTGAACCCTAGAAAGTCATCTCTTGCACTACAAAAACATTTACTTTAATAATAAATGGCAAACAGTCCACAGTAAGCATTGATCGTCTAAAACCAGCTTTCTCCTTGGCCGACAACAAACCTCCAACATCTGGCTCAGAGCGACAGATCATTCCACCTAACGTACCTCATTCCAGTGTTACAATCCCACCTTGTACACTCTTTGCCCAGTATTCCAGCCTCACCCAGTACAACTATATTCAGTGTTCCAGTGCCACCTATTACTACACGCTCAGGACGGCGTGTACATTTTAACTCTCGGTATATCTAGTCCTCAATGCTTGAGTACTGTGTGTGTGGGAGGGGGGGGGGGGGGGGGTTACTGAAGTGGTTAGTCATAACCGTGAAAATTTTCATTAATTTTTTTAGCATTTAAGTGACTTCAACAACTCAATTGTAGTGTCCTTGTTACTTGTAGCTCTATCTTGTAGTTTGGCTGTTATTCAATGCTGCTTACGCATGTATCTATCATGCAACTTGTAATAATTCGTTAATAATATTTTATTAAGTTTTTATAAGTCTGCAACTTATTTAATTATTTGTTCCAATTATTTTTAAGTTCTTTTCAGCTTCCGAATGGAACCACGAATTATTATTATTATTGTTAGATGTTTTAAAGGCAAACATCTACACACTTCTCCAGACAAATTTTCTGCATAAAGTTGCTTTTAAGTGCTTGAGCTCTGTGTCTTGGTTCTGATTTAACCAGTTCTTCATGATTACGTGACTAGCACTTCAGGTACAGCGTCTAGAATACCTAGTGTGGAAATATGCTATCCAAATAGTGCTAAAAATTTGTATCCCTTAAATGTGTGACGATACTGCTAAAATTTCAAGTGTCGATCGCAGCGACATCTGCGGGATTTTCGTATTACTAGTATTACATAGACTAGCAATATCTTGCAGTTGTAGAAAATATCCTGCAGATGTCGCTGCGATCTTCATATTTCAGCAGCATCGTTGCACATTTAAGGGATACAATATTTTAGTGCGACTAGAACACATAGTGTGGAAATCGTTTATCTTTGTAATACTTAAAAAAGCCCTAAAATATTGTATCCCTTAAATATGCAACGATGCTGCTGCAATATACAGATAACAGCGACATCTGCAGGATATTTTCTACAACTGCAAGGTATTGCTAGTCTATACAATGTAATACTAGTAATACGAAAATCCCGCAGATGTCGCTGCGATCGACGCTTGAAATTTTAGAAGTACCGTCGCACATTTAAGGGATAAAATTTTTTAGCACTGTTTGGATAGCATATTTCCACACTAGGTATTCTAGACGCTGTAGCTAGTCTATACAATGTAATACTACAGCGCCTAGAAGATACAGTGTGGAAAGCGGCTATTCCTATAATGCTTTAAAAAGTGCTAAAAACTTGTATCCATAAATCTCCAACAATGCTTAGCGGCAATATGCTGATACGAGCGCCATCTCGTAACTCTTTTCAATATAAACCCTGTGTTTTAAAAAATTATAGAATGTTAAATATCGGAAAGTATAAATATAAGATATTTTAGTCTGTTATAAGCTAATTTAGTTAAGGAATGACGTGAAATAGGTTAAAGAGTCTCTTTTAGAATGACTATCATTTTTAAATAGCAACGATGGCGCTACGATCGACATCTTGTTATTCAGCATCGTTGTACATTTATGGGATTCAATTTTTTAGCACTATTTTGTAGCCGTTTTCCACACTGTATCTTCTAGGCGCTGTAGTAATACTAGTAATACGAAAATCCCGCAGATGTCGCTGCGATCGACACTTGGGATTTTAGTAATGTCGTCACACATTTAAGGGATACAAATATTTAGCACTGTTTGGATAGTATCCACACTACAGCGCCTAGAAGATACAGTGTGGAAAACGGCTACAAAATAGTGCTAAAAAATTGAATCCCATAAATGTACAATGATGCTGAATAACAAGATGTCGATCGTAGCGCCATCGTAGTGATTTACAAACGATAGTCATTCTAAAAGAGACTCTTTAACCTATTTCACGTCATTCCTTAACTAAATTAGCTTATAACAGACTAAAATATCTTATATTTATAGTTTCCGATATTTAACATTCTATAATTTTTGAAAACACAGGGTTTATATTGAAAAGAGTTACGAGATGGCGCTCGTATCAGCATATTGCCACTGAGCATTGTTGGAGATTTATGGGATACAAGTTTTTAGCACTTTTTAAAGCATTATAGGAATAGCCATTTTCCACACTGTATCTTCTAGGCGCTGTAATCCACACTAGGTAATCTAGACGTTGTATCGCGGTAGCCTGTCTTTTTCGTTAGCCTCGACGTCAAGCGAGGCTAACGAGAAAGACAGGCTACCGCGGTGGGTCCGATTCTTCTTTTTTTACAAACCGCTGGAGTCACATGATGCTCTTTTCGCACACCTTCATTGGTGCATTCGAGCATCACGTGACTCCAGCGGTACAGCGCCTAAAAGTTACAGTGTGGAAAACGGCTACAAAATAGTGCTAAAAAATTGAATCTCATAAATGTACAACGATGTTGAATAACAAGATGTCGATCGTAGCGCCATCGTAGTGATTTAAAAACGATAGACGTTCTAAAAGAGACTCTTTAACCTATATTACGTCCTTCTTTAACTAAATTAGCTTATAACAGACCAAAATATCTTATATTTATAGTTTCCGATATTTAACATTCTATAATTTTTGAAAACACAGTGTTTATATTGAAAAGAGTTACGAGATGGCGCTCGTATCAGCATATTGCCGCTGAGCATTGTTGGAGATTTATGAGATACAAGTTTTTAGCACTTTTTAAAGCATTATAGGAATAGCCGTTTTCCACACTGTATCTTCTAGGCGCTGTAGACTAGCAATATCTTGCAGTTGTTGAAATTATCCTGCAGATGTCGCCGTGATCTTCATATTTGAGCAGCATCGTTGCACATTTAAGGGATACAATATTTTAGCTTTTTTTTAAGTATAGCGCCTGGAATATATAGTGTGGAAATCGGCTATCCCTGTAATACTTCAAAAAGCGCTAAAATATTGCATCCTTAAATGTGCAATGATACTGCTGCAATATGCAGATCGCAGTGACATCTGCAGGATATTTTCTACAACTGCAAGAAATTGCTAGTCTATACAATGTAATACTAGTAATACGAAAATCCCGCAGATGTCGCTGCGATCGACACATGAAATTTTAGCAGTATCGTCGCACATTTAAGGGATACAAATTTTTAGCACTGTTTGGATAGCATATTTCCACACTAGGTATTTAGTCCAGGGGAAATGTACATTTTACGTTGCAAAAGGTCGGGTAAAAGATTTTTTTTCTAAATAGTTTATAATGGTGCCACCATGGAAAAACCAAGTTTTGTAACAAAATTTCTTAAGGCTAAACTTTCTGTGGCCGAAAAACAACAGAATTTTGGGACATTTTTTGAATTTTTGGGGGGCTTCGGTGGCCGAGCGGTTAGGACACCGCGCTGCCTGCCGCCAAGCATTGAGAGCGGCAGAGGTCTGCGAGTTCGACTCTCGCTGGCTCCATTGCACACTCTTTGTGGAGCTCCCGGATGTAATTTCTCTGTGTTGTAAAATTTCATTGTGCTATCTCGTCTCTGTATATTGACGATGACTTATAAGCGGACCTAGATGTCAAGCACACAAGTCAGATGTATGTATAAATAAATAAATAAAAAAAAAAAAATTGAATTTTTGGAAATATCTCGAGACTCGTTGCCGTAGCATATTATTTCTCAATTACAATATTAAAGAAGATAAAATTCTCTACAACTTTCATACTTACAATTTTTTTTATACACTCAATAGCAAGCGCAGTACGCTATTTCAAAAATGGGACAATTTTTTCAATTTTTTCAATTAAAAAAGATTTCTTGCTTAATTTTAATAATTTTTATAATGCATACATATTTTTCCAGGTATCAAAGGAATAGGTGGGTCATTTTCAAAATCTGTCCATGTTTTGGAATAACAAAATCAAATTTTTAGAAATAATCAGAAAGTTTTAATTGTTTGTAAATAATTACCTTGCCTCATAAACATCAATATACAAGCATCAGCAGAGACCAAATTACTAATTTAACATTTTAAAACTAATTTTCAAATTTTAATACACTTGGTATAATGACATAAGTGAGCACGGTAATGAGAAATTAAGCAAAATGTTTTTATTTTTCCCCAGGCATAAATGGCAGCCATTATATCTTCTGGCCCATACAATGATTTTCTATTTCTCATGTAATGAAAGCAGATTAAGAAATAAAAGTTCATTTAATTATCAATTATAATTGGGTACGGTAATGACTTACAAAAGAATACTCACCAAAACATTCAAAGTCTTTGCTTGTTTTATTGAAACTATAAAACTATTTACTCTGTTCACCTAAAACTGATCACAAGTTGACTTTTAAGAAATACTTTTGCCTTGATCAAAAGGCATGTGCTGTCCTCTAAAAAAGCATGGCAATGACTCTTTCTTGGGACACGGTTTAAAAATATTATTAAGAATTATAGATAAGTTTAATTAATGAAAATAAATATTGTTTTAATTACTAGCATCTTAATAAATAAAAATGTATAAAAAAATTATAACCATTTGTTTTAAATAGAGCTTTGTCAAATCTTTACCTAATAAATTGCTTGTTGGGACAACCTACGGTAATGATATTTTGACTACAAAAGAATATATTTCTTATTTTTAAATTTCTTATAAATGATAATATATCTAAATTATCATTAAAAACATGATAGTTAAAATACAATAATTAAAATTATGATATTTAACTATTTTTCTGTGCAAATGTGAAAGGACAGTAAAACATGACACTTTTTTTGAAAATCACCTAAGTATGAAAATTTGCGAAAAACATATTTTATTCCCCACTACAATGGTATATTTTATTTACCAATTATTGATAACATATGTTTTAATGTTTTACTGTTTTAAAGATAGCAAACATGGAATTGTATTGTAGTTCCATATAAAAGGGAGGGGGGGGGGGGGACTCAAAAGATAAATATCTTTTATGAAAGAAATACTTTTACTATATAAAATAGATACAATAAAAATGACACCAGATTATTTCACTAACTAATGTTATGCATTTATAGCTTGTAAAATTTATAAATTCTGTTACTAAAATATTTGAGATCACTAGTTTTATAAAAAATATTTAAAATATTAGTTTTAAAATATATTGTCAATTTTTTTCCACTTATATCAATAAATATAACAAGAGATTATATCATTTTAGCATGCAAAAATATGTAAAACATTAAGATTATCTATTAATTGCTTTAAAGCTCAAACAGGATACTTTAAATTTCAGAACGGGCTCCAAACAGTTTTCCAAAATTGAAATTGTCCGAATATATTTTTTTGAAAAAAAGCAACCGAACCCGAAAAAGTACAAAAGCACAACATTAGATATTGATCTCAGGTATACCATGAAAACAAAATTATTTAAAAGTAACGAAATGCGAGCGAGATATTTGTCAAGAACGCTCCCATAAGTTTAATGTTACCTTTCGAATGTCTTTGTGTGACTAATTTAGTCCTATAATTCATATAACTGTGACTTTAAACGCCTCAATACGACAACTACCATAAAATCTTTGAAAATGAAATTTGTATATACGGAATTCGGTCTTTAAAGAAAAGCATATATTTTTTCAAGAGAAAGAATATGAACAATTATACCTGCGAAGATGGAAACCTGTTTAAAGCGGAATGTATTTTGGTTCCTTTCGGTACGGCTTTCAAGGTTTTAATGAATCAATATTTGGCAGAGCTGATTACGTAGTTCAGCATTACATATTTAATGCTTACACACTTAAAATTTTCAAAATCTGGCTATTAAAGATTTAATAAAATTCCCGTGGTAAATATTCTTTTTAAAAGAGTGGGGGGCGGGGGCGCCAAAATCCATGTTTGGTACGGGTGCAAAAAAGGCTAGTTTTAGCCCTGAAACACATAATTTACTGCTACTAATATATAGAAGTTGACATACACGATTAAATCCGTGGGAAACATTTAAATAATCGGGGCAGAATTGCGTTTTTCACGGTTTTTAAGAAAATTGAAAAAATTGTCCTATTTTTGAAATGGCGTACTGCGCTTGCTATTGAGTGTATAAAAAAGTTGTAAATATGAAATTTGTAGAGAAATTTATCTTCTTTAATATTGTAATTGACAAATAACATGCTACGGCAACGGGTCTCGAGATATTTTAAAAAATAAAAAAAGGTCCCAAAATTTTCTTGTTTTTTGGCCACAGAAAATTTAGCCTTAAGAAATTTTGTTAGAAAACTTGGTTTTTCCATGTTGGCATCATTATAAACAATTCAGAAAAAAATCTTCTACCCGACCTTTTGCAAGGTAACCCCCCTTTTTAGGTACATTTCCCCTGGACTAATTCTAGGCGCTGTATTTTTAAGTATTACAGGGACAACCGATTTCCACACGATATATATATTCTAAGCGCTATAACCGCGGTGCATCCGCCGTGTGTTTTTTTACAAACCGCTACAGTGACGTGATGCTCTTTTCGCACACTTTCATTGGTGCATTCAAGCATCACGTGACTCCAGTGATCTGTAAAAAAAGGTACACGGAATGCACCGCAGTAGCCTGTCTTTCTCGTTAGCCTCGCTTGACGTCACACCATCAACTGGCCTTGTATTTCGTTGGTCACGATAGAGGCGCTGGTCGCAGTCGTAGGTACAGGAAAATTGTCCCTTTAACTAATGCTAAAGTCCATTGAAGTAATTTTTTATTGTAAATCGTTTGAAAGAGTTCAAATTCGGATAATTTTTACTTTGTAATGTAACACGGAACACAAATGTCACAAGAAATCTGAACCTGTGAAAAAAAAAAATCAGTCTGGCCTGATTAATTAAAAATACTTGTAATAATGCAATGTGCTTGCACGACATTTTCCGGAAGCGAGAAGTTATATGCTTTCTCCACCAGATGGCGTATTCGAGAGCTTGAATCACATTTTAGAATCGTTCTAGCGACATACGTATATGACGCACCCGCTCAGATTTAAAAATTTTATCATCTCTGAAGTCCCTATAGCTTCATGACTCAACTTAAATAGGTAAATAAACACTAGCTTGGCGGTAATAACGGTTTCTTTAGTTTGTTTTTGTTCCAAACCATCTCGACCAATCAAATTTTACTACTGGTATCCTTACTCTGACACAAAAGGTATTCTAATTTTAAGTATTTGTTTGTTTCATCCAGGGTTGTGCAAAATTTTAATTAGATTAACGATTGAAAGTTGACGATTATTTTTTTAATCATGATTAAAGATTGACCGATTAAGCTTAGTTTCAATCCAACTCATAGAGCGCGTTCACGGACCGCACCCTGGGTTCCCCAGGTTTACCAAGGATAACCCGAAGTGTTCAGAGACCGACATCACGTGACTTTTTCAGAGTTCCCCGTAGCGTTCAGAGCCGGAGATTACCCAGATTTCGGGGAACCCACATTACCTGAAAAATTTTGTTGGGTAAAGTGATCACGTGGTTGGGAAATCTGATTTGTTTACCATTTTATAGTTTAACTGTGACTGTTAATCGGAATAGCACTGTTTTGATCAGTTTTATCGCGCATTGTTACTGTTTTTTCATATTACAAAAATAATAATAAAAACATATCTGGTCTAAGTTTAACTTTTAGATAAGTTAGAAGATAAATGTAAATTTTGCATATGACAAATCAGTTCACGCTTGGAAGCCTAAAATGGCTAGCAAAACCTGCACTGTTAAAAATATAGTGAAAGATTACCTCTGTTTTTAAAGGCTATCTATTTTCTGACCAATGAGAAAGCTACATAAACGCCTATAAAGCGCCCTCATTGGTCAGAAAATAGATAGCCTTTAAAAACAGAGGTAATTTTTCACGATATTTTTAACAGTGTGTGATACATATTTGTTGCGATAGTATTCCCCATAAAAATTAACTTTTGAACAGTTTCCCATCAAAAAAAATGTGATAATTGAATCTATTTGCACTGTCGAAAGTGCAGCTGCCGCCATGTTTGTAAATGTAAATAAAAAAATCCCGCAACTTTACCCGAAAGCGTTCAGAGCCGTTTTTACCCAACCTTACACCGAGAAACCAGTATGACGTCATTCCCCATTTTTCCGAGTTACCCGTGTTTCGGTCTCTGAACGCGCTCATAGACTAACGATCAGTGATTATTTTAATGTAATCACTGCTTTGATTACGATTAAATCAATTCAATCCTATTCATAGACTAATGACCAATGATTATTTGGTTGTAATCGTTTGCTTCTTTACGATTAAATCAATTTTTAATCTAAATAGTCAATCTAATTAGTCAGTCTAATGAAGGATATATGATTGAAATCTTCATGTATTGTTCTGGCTTTGGGGCCTTTATTTTATCTTATCTTTTTTTTTTTTTTTTTTTTTTTCAAGCTTCTTCTAGTTTAATCATTCTTGCATCGGGTCTTGTCTTGGATAGGGTTCTCTTTAAATTTTAAATGTTTTGGATTTGTTTCGGTTTCGAGTAGGTTTTGACTCTTTCTGGTTGGGCTCGGTATGACTTGATTTTTTTTTTTAAGTTTTGAATATTTTTCAAATGAAGAAAACTGTATATAAATACAATGAAGCCAAGGCAGGACAGTCATTATTTTATTTAGTCTTAATAATGTTGTCCTACATCATAATTTTTTCTCGTAATTCTATGACTGAGTCAATTTTATTCACGACACCCGCTCTATAACAGTTGATACTTACAACTTGGAGTAAAGGTTATCTAAATAATACTAGATGATTAATAATTAAATACTAAGCATTGATTAAAAAACAGAAAAAATAATAAGTAATAAAAACTTCTTAAATTTAAGTTTTTGACCTTATCCAACATTCCATATTATAAGAGTACACAAAGGAGTACAATAAACTAAAAAAGGACAGGCAAATATTAACCTTTAACTCATGTTACCGGTTTCACAGACCACTGCTTTTTTCAATTTTTATAGTTTAACTTGTAACTTTCAGTTTAACTACAAATATCACCGAAATTTTGCTTCGTTTGGAACTTTAATACTGTCACCAGAGACTTTTGAATAAGGGAATTTTAATTGTAACAGTACTGCACAAAAAGTTTAGTACAAAAACACTATCCTGAAATTTAATCGCGTCTTTTATTCATCTTTCAATAGAGTGGTCTCACAGACCACTTCACAGTAGTTATGTGACAATTTATGTGACATCAGTTAAAGGTTAATTCAATATTACTTTGGCGAGAATGTGGGGAGATGCAAAGCATCCCCTTTGATTTATTCTTACACTTTTATGATGTGAAGCTGACATCAAACTGTTTCATTTTGCTTTTACGATAGACTTTCTTCATCAGTTTGTTGCAAGTTTATTTTTATGATATAAGAATAATTTTGTATTTTACGTAATGTCGTATGTTCAGCGTAATTTAGTACGTTTATTAAACGCAATTTGCAGCTGCAAATCAGTTATCTGATATAGAATCTTTTTTTTTTCCTTTAAATTCTTTAAACTGTTTAAAAATTTTCTAAACGTATGTAAATGTGCACTGTAAAAATATTTGTAAGCTTAATAAATAATATTTATAGATCATTTCTTTATATTTAATTAGATTAAAATTCCATAAAAAAAATATATATGTATCTTTTTTTAAATTTTGTTTTAAAGTTTAAATGAGTTGTAATTAAGGGAAATACACTTGATACACAATTCTTAAGATTTTATTTTATTCATTAACAGTGTTTAATTCAGGCACTTTTCTCCGGGAGGGATTTTTGAGGCTCCGGAGGAGGGGGGATTCCACTTTTTGACCATTGTAAATACAAAATCTCAAATCTTCCGGGAGGTCACATGTCATCGCTCCAAAAGGGGGGGGGGGGTCATTAAGTATGGTTAAATATAGATATATTTTCTTTCTTTTCCGTTAGGAGTTTCTACACTAGAAACTTATAAAAAAGTTGAGTTGAATCTTTTCTATTTTTAACTTGGAAATTACTGCCATTCAAGATGGAACAAAAAATACATTTTTATGAAATTTTCTTATATTTCCCATTAAAAGGCGCCTCTTCTCCCACATCTTTTTATATTTCAATTTAAAAAAGTGTAAGGCGCATATATTTTTGACTTAAAAGTAGCAACCGTGTGTAATTTCAAGTTTGTATCCTCAACATTTCCACAAAAATCGTAATTTTAAACTTTTTTTAACGCTTTTCGTCATTCATTTCAACCTTTTAAATATCTAAACTTTTTAACTGTCCTGTGAGACTAGTCTTAAAAGAAACATCCACATCAAATTAAAATTTTCTATCATTATCAATTCCATTGAAATCATAATTTAGGACGTTTTTAGAGCACTTTTTGCTGATTTCACTGTTTTAATTTTCGATTTTTTTAGAAACTGTTCTTACATAGCATTTAGAACTTTTAAGCAATTACCATCACGCAAATTTCAAGTTTCTCTCCCCATCGATATAAAAAAAAAAGCAATTTCAAAACTTTTTCGCTTCTGCATCCATTGAAGGTAGTGGCACCGACATGAAGTACAGTCTATGAGGAGCAGGGACTATCGCCATCGATTTGTGACTATCAAATGATTGATAATATTGCTCCTATTTGCCTAAAATAATTATAAAAGAATATATCAGTTTTATTAAGCCGGTTTCAATTGCCCCTAATCCCCCTAAATAATTTAAACATATTGACCTCGGTTTATATGAATAATTTTGTGTGACACTGTATAATCAATAAGGAAAATCGTATTGTGACTCTTAAAAAGAATTTCGTAGCAATGAAATCGAATTTAAGAAAGTAAACAGGGCAGTCATATTTAATTTTTATCTATGTAATTAATGATTAAATTAATCACGATTAAATTAATCAAGATTGAATTCATGCAGATTGAAAAAATCATAAAAAAACTTTTTAAAGAGCAATTACTTTTTCAATTTCAATCATGATAAATTGAATTAGGAGTCAATTTCGTATGATTGAATCTTTAATCGACTAATCAATCGATTAAAAAAGTAATCGATTAATGCCAACCCTGGTTTCATCAAGCAAAGACTTTTTTCATCATAAAATGAGGGGCCTCCGTGGCCGAGTGGTTAAGGCACCACGCCGCTAATCGCTTGAGAGCGTAGGAGGTCTACGGGTTCGACTCCCGCTGGCTCCGTTGCACACTCTTTGTGGAGCTCCCGGTTGTATTTCTCTGGTGTTGTAAATTTCCTTGTGACTATCTCGTATGCAATGGAAAAAAAAGGAAATAAAAATTGTTGTTTGTGCCCGTGTATAATAAGGATTCATTCGAGGTGTCATTCGAGGCGAACAACCATAGTTGCTATAGGCCCCAAAGCGATCTCCACTACAGTGGACTTCAATGTCAATGTCATCGTAAAAGGATCTTCTCTGTGAAAAAAACATTAATGAAAAAACTAAGCTTAGCAGTGAAAATGGCCACATAAAATAAATGCAAAGAAGAGAAATGAGAAGAACAAATGTACCCAAGGGCACAGCGCCTAGAATACCTAGTGTGGAAATATGCTATCCAAACAGTGCTAAAAATTTGTATCCCTTAAATGTGCAACGATACTGCTAAAATTTCAAGTGTCGATCGCAGCGACATCTGCGGGATTTTCGTCTTACTAGTGTTATATTGTATAGACTAGCAATTTCTTGCAGTTGTAGAAAATATCCTGCAGATGTCGCTGCGATCTGCATATTGCAGCAGTATCATTGCACGTTTAAGGGATACAATATTTTAGCTTTTTTTTAAGTATTATAGGGATAGCCGATATCCACACTGTATATTCTAGGCGCTATACCCAAAGGTGCCCATATGATTAATTTTAAGGGGGGGGGGAGGGTGGATGAGAAAAATTTCAACTTTCTCCAAAGCTATCACACGTTTTGGTGAATATTTAAGGTACTTTGCTTTTTGTGGCAATCTTTTGTCGAAATTTGCATTTTTTCCACGAATTTTTGACGAAATTCGCGTTTTTCAGTGATCCTTGAACGAAATTTGTGTTTTTTCTACGATTTTATTTTTACGAAATTCGCGTGTTTTATTTCAATCCTTTGACGAAATTCGCATTTTTTTCGCGATTGTTTGACGAAATTTGCGTTTTTTCTATGATTTTTCGACGAAATGTGTTGTTTCTATGATTGTTTGACACAATTCGCGTATTTTTTACGATCCTTTGAGGAAATTTGCTTTTTTTCCGCGATTCTTTGACGAAATTCTTGTTTTCCCCTTGATTCTTGAATGAAATTTGCTTTTTTTTTTAAGATTTTTTTTTGCGAAATCTGCGTTTTTTCGTGACCTTTTAACGAAATTTGAGTTTTTTACCGCGATCCTTTGAAGAAATTTGAGTTGTTTTGCGATTCTTTGACGAAGTTTGCATTTTTTCAGCCATTCTTTAACGAAATTCGCGTTTTTCCCGTGATTCTTGAACGAAATTCGATCCTTTGACGAAATTAGCGCTTTTTCTCCGATTCTTTGACGAAACTTGCGTTTTTCCATTGATCATTCAACAAAATTCGCTCTTTTTTGCAATCCTTTGACGAAATTTGCGTTTTTTCATAATCTTTTTATGAAATTCGTCATTTTTCCGCGATCCTTTGACAAAATTGGTGTTTTTTTTTCAAACTATTGGCTAAATTGATTTTTTTCGGTGACCATTTATCAAAATTCGCGATATTCTTCCGTGATTTTTTTTTTTTTATGTACGAATTTTCGGTTTGATGACCGTTTATTGTTAAATCTGTCTCTAATTTCTCAGCGTTTTGTTTAAGCAAAATCAGTTTTACTTGTCCAAATGGATCCTGTGTCTTTGACGAAATCCTTCCTTATGCAGAAAAAGTGTTATCGCCCTTAGGAAAAAAACCCCACGCAGTAACACCTAAGATAAAAATTGTCTAAAACGGAATTTGTTTCCTATCTTGTGTTTTCTCTTTGTAAGAAAAAGTCTATTCGAAAGCTCTAATTAAAAACTCATGAAAATAGAATTTGTCTAAAACAGAATCCAGCTTTAAAAGAAAAAAAATTCATGATTATGACAAAATGAATTCCCAACAATTAAGACAGAAACCCATCTAAAACAGAAAATTCTTCCGGTGCCTTCTGATCTTGTCGATGCAGGTTTTATTTTGTCTATATTTGCTGGTATTACTTTGTCTTTACAGGATAAAGTTAAAATTTTCATATCGTGCAACTGATATATATTTTAAAAAAGTTTGACAAAACCAAAATCTAGGGAGGGTGTCAATCCCCTCCTTATCCCCCCCATATGAGCGCCCTTGAATGTACCTCACACAGGCGAAAAAACATAAACAATTTTACTCATATTACAAAATTTTTAAGTTTTTACGTTCGCGGATGATGGCATATAGCATGCGGGAGACAATGGGCAAAAATGAATTTCGAAATGAAGACAATAAAGAATCTCACATGTCACATTTGATGGCGTTTTCCATCAAAGATTCACATATGCTCATATTCACCATCTACTTCAACCTAGAAAACATGTGTCGAATTCACAAATGGTATTCATCATTAATCTAATTGGAATTCGGCCGTGATCAGGTCCAATTAGGTTAATCGGGAATTCTATTTGAGCGTTCAGGTCCAATCGGGTTAATCAGGAATTTCATTTGAGCGTTCGACCCATGTTTTCTAGGTTGAGACCAGTGGCGTAGCTAGAGCATTTTGTTGGGGAGGTGTCGACATCGAATTTACCGAATGTTCATAGCAAAATCACCGAATGATTGCATTTTTTAATTTTCTATTCTTACATATTTATGCCTTAATATATTTTGGAATGAGCACTGTGAAAATAATTTGTTGTATGAAAACAATAAAAACTAGTATGTTGTGGCCATCACAAAACTTTCTTCTATCAGGTTGTAACGAAAGTTTCCCGCCACAGCTAATATGGTCTGTGAAAACAGTTCTCGTTGACGTGCTTGCTTATATTTTGTCAAACGACTTTTGGCATTTGAAAGAAAAAGACTTTCTTTATAACACTGTGTTGTGAAATTTGTTAAAAATATCGTTATCATTAAGTACAAGGTGTCTGAAATGGAACTATCACTCTACCATAGTCCAGGAGCTGTTAAACATTTTAGGGAAGGTATTTGAGGCACCCTGAAAATTTGTGCAACACTTCTTTTGTAATGGCTGAATACAAAATCGAATGTCTGGCTGAAGGATCGTGGCCCAAAAACTGTGCCAGACACGTGTCAAGTGCCATTTTTTGACTACCCAAAAAAGGTATTTGAGGCATGCTGAGATTGAGACAGAATAATATTTATACTTAGAAAAAAATATTTTGAAAACGACAGACACTTTAGTCGGCCCAAAAACTGTGCCAGACACGTGTCAAGTGCCATTTTTTGACTACCCAAAAAAGGTATTTGAGGCACGCTGAGATTGAGACAGAATAATATTTATGCTTAGAAAAAAATATTTTGAAAATGACAGACACTTTAGTCGGCACAAAAACTGTGCCAGACACGTGTCAAATGCCATTTTTTGTCTGGCACAGTTTTTGGGCCACGATCCTTCAGCCAGACATTCGATTTTGTATTCAGGCATTACTAAAGAAGTGTTGCACAAATTTTCAGGGTGCCTCAAATACCTACTCAAAAATGTTCAACAGCTCTCCTACTACCAGATTAGAACCATCATTTACTCCCAGCTCTGTTGCAAAAAGTCAGCTGCAGAATGTCACTGAATAAAGTGTACAGCTTTAGGTACTTGTTTATTTATTTGTTTACACATACATCTGACTTGTGTGTTTGACATCTAGGTCCGCTTATAAGTCATCATCAATATACAGGGACGAGATAGCACAATGAAATTTACAACACAGAGAAATTACATCCGGGAGCTCCACAAAGAGTGTGCAATGGAGCCAGCGAGAGTCGACTCGCAGACCTCTGCCGCTCTCAATGCTTGGCGGCTGGCAGCGCGGTGTCCTAACCGCTCGGCCACCGAGGCCCCTAGGTACTTGTGTTGTATCACATGACACTGTGAAAGTTTGGCGGAATGGTGGCTATATATAAAATTACAGTTAATTATACATAATACAATTTGTATTACGTAATGGTGATTTGGCTGAAAACTTTCGTTAACCTAATATATAAATCACGTCAATTAAATCTTTTAAATAGTACAAGAAATTACATCAATTTAGCACCAGTTCATATCAAAGTATATCTGAATTTGAAGTTTGATGAAAATTCGTGCATTAGTTCTTGAGATAGAGCTATAGTGGAAATTCTGACAAATGTAGCATAGCAGCGCCACCTGTCGAGCGATTTACACCAAAACATAAACAGCACTAATTGATATCAAGGTATACCTGAATATGAAGTTAGTTGAGATAGAGCGGCCACAAAATTTTTGTCACATACAGACAGACATTTTGTAAAAACATGTTTTTCGGAATCCCTGATCCCTAAAACGTGTAAATCCGTCGAAAACCGAAAGTCGAAAATTTTTACGAATCCAATACCTTCTTCTTTTATAGATAGAATAAAGTAATATTCAAATTACTGTAATAAAAGCGTTAAAAACAAAGATCCACGCCAGTGCTAGATCAAATAAATCTTTTTGCTAGAGCATATTTTTATTCTAGGCAAAAATTTCATTGTCAAATAAATATTGACAATTTTGTTTGAATCAATCGTAAAATGCGATTAAATATACAGCGTGTTCTTCCTAAACGTGGTCGGTTAGCTAATTCCTAAATCGTTAGTCTTAAACATAGGGGAGATGGGGGCACATGTGAACATCGCAATTTTTCAATAGTTATTATAAGTTTTTTTATTTGAAAAAAATTACTAAAGATGATAGCACCTGTAGACATCTGGTACAAATTTTTTGAAGCTCTGTGACATTTTGTTTCTCCTCTGTAGCCAAAACACTGTTTATAGATCTCAAAAGTAAAATCTTTGTTCCAAGTTGTTAGGCGAATAACTTTATTTATTTATTCATTTATTTGAATTTGAGTGTTTTAACACATACTATGAATACTAATAAATATTTTTGATAAAGTTCTTTTTTCTTCTAAAACTGAGAAATGTTAATGATTCATCAATATAACTCTAGCAGCCATGTAGGGCTGTTGTGAACAGACTTGTGGGGGCAGATGTGAACAGTTCGTAAGTGTCTCAATAATCATTCTGTCAGTCTGTTCCTTTCAGTTAACTTCATGAGAAATAATGTCAGTTCCATTATCTGTAATTTTCCTGAAACAGAAGATGTTTTCCTCACACAAAGTTGATTTTGCATTGAAACTTCCACAAACACACCTTTCAGCAAGTACATAAAGAGCAGCAAGCTCATTTACGTTCAATTGCATTTTTAATAAATTTAATGTTTTCTAAAATGCAATAAGTGTTATGGGTCAATATCTGAAAGCTGGACAATTTCACTCCAGAATTTTTTTTTTTTTTTTTTTTTTTTTTTTTTGAATTAAAGTACCAACTTCCAAATACAAATATATACTATGATACATGTTTTGTCATTTGAATGCTGTAGTCTTTTGAGATCGAGGATGTATATTTTATGCGTAGGATAAACTTTTATGAAAGAAAGTGTCTGTTAACACCATAATCAGTTGGATGTAAATTGCCAACTGGGCGAAAAATGTCCGGACCAGGATTCGAACCTGGCTGAAGCCGCCAGTGCTCTACCATCTGAGCTATCCCGGACGAATCTGGTGGAACTTTCTCACCCAGCTAACCATAATCAGTGTCTAATAATTGGGACTGAGATGATGTTTTTGTCTTAAAAGCTGCACAGCCATTTTGTTGAATCATTTTGCCCACATGTAAATTATTAAATATGCCATGTGACATTAGTATGTTACGTAAATAAAGCTGCAATAAACTTTTTGTTCATAAATAAAAATTTAAATAGGGGGACATGAATGATGCTATAAACAAGTACTCATCCCTATTCAGAATAAAAACGAAATATTTCTAAATATGAAACAAAGAGAAAAACAACTTACCTTCATCCACAGTGGCTAGTTGAACTTTAGTTGCTGTTGCAACGGAAATGATTCTGCCAGCGCCACCTAGTATCTGTTAACCTAAATGTGTGTTTAGAGGGACTGAGATAATGATCAACCTCAGGGACAAATATATTTATTACAATATTTTACTATACAATCTATACTAAGAAATATTAATTATATTTTCCCATACTTTATATATATATATATATATATATATATATATAAGTATGGCCTCTGTATATCTCTGTAAGCCCCATATAATAGCAAAAGTTAATAATATTTATAGAAATGTTTACATTTAATATTGGATATTTGTACCTGGGAACAGGGACTGAAATGATGATTTCGCTTGTTTAAAGCTTAAAGCTAATTATTTATACATCATTATATGTAAATTTATCATTTGTAATTGATATAACAAACGTTACAATAAAACGTTTTCAGTTTTTGGCTTTAGTATAATTAATGAAATAATATTGGCAGTGGACGCAAATTGTCCAATTTTCAGATATTGAACCTTATGTATTATTTTACTAAACGGTTTACAACAATATTTTTTGCATTGTTATATTCATTGTTAATACTAAAATGTTACCTTGAACAACTTTGCAAATTTTTCTTTTACATTTGTTCTAAATTTGCAATGATGGCTTACTTCCATCTCTAAAACAGTTATGTATATGATACTTTGAATGGAGATAGATATCAGTAATATTTTAAGAAAGTAAAATTTTTAAACTGATATCTACAGTAAAATCCCGATTGTAACCCCCCCCCCCTCTTTCAAAAGCAAAAGAAGTTAGAGGGGGGGGGGGTAGTCGAGATTATTTTTTTATATAACTAAAAAAACCCTTCTTTATCTATAATTTACAAGTAAATAAGGCAAATATAGGAGTGAGAATCTTTCGTATTGTGACAGATTTCCGATAAATAGTATGTAAATATCCACCCCCCCCCTTAAATTTCCCTCAAACAAAACCCCCTAAGCAAAATTTAAAAGTTTTAATTTCTTTTTTAAAATTGCTTCTTTGTTTTTTATTTTATTGCAACAATACTTAATTAATCATCTAAGCCCACCCCCAATCTACTTATTTTCCTTTTATAATCTTTTGCTTAAACATATCACCCAGAAACAAGAGAAATATATATTTTTATTCTGTATGGTGAACTTAACAGGTAATATAACTAATGATTATGTTAACAAATGAATAACAGAAAAAAAGCACGTCAAAGGATATTTTTTCCTCGTGTTCACATGTGCCCAACGAGTGTTCACAACTACCTTGCTGATGGGGCACATGTGAACATTTTTTTGATTTTATAAAACTATTTAAAAATGTAAGAAAAACTATACAGGTGATTTAAAAAAATTACCATGTGTAAAAGAAAGTTCTGTTTACCATATTGAGTAGTTTTTGTTTATAGAAATTAATCCAGTTATTAGAAAAAGCTATATTTATGCGAACTGTTCACATGTGCTACCATCTCCCCTATAGTTCTAATTACAAAAACTTTTCAAACTAACTAAACAATTATTCTAAATTAATCTAATTCCCTTTGAGTAAATAAATGCATTTCGGAAAAAGTTATGAAAATTAACATTTATACCGTCCTATAAGTTATATTTAGTGAAAAAGACCTTGTGCTATGACATTTAAAATGAAAAAAAAATCATATTTCTACAACCAAAACTTACCGAGTTATGCGACTTTGAAATTCGGAAATTTGTCGAATTTAACGCAGCGCCCGAAGTGATGTGCTATTTCGACCTAACTGCGCGAGGATGAACGTTACTGGAGGAAAGAGGCGGGGGGGGGGGGGAGCTCGGAAATTCTAAATTCGTTTAAAAATTTAAAATCATACGAATTCGACGGTGTACGCTGCCTAAGGCGATATGGCTCCCCAATTCTAGGTTCCTTTAAAAATATATAATCATGCAAATTCGAGGTTGTACAGTGATGGCAGAGGGCGGAGGGTGGAGTGGGATTCAATTCCACGTTCGATAAAAAAAATAAGATCATACGTATTCGAGAGTGTACGCTGACAAGAACAGTTTGGGCACCAATTTTAAGTTCGTATAAAAATATAAAATCTTATAAATTCGAGGGTGTACACTGCCGAATTCACTGAGTCCCTGACACTAGGTTCAACAGGATTGGTTTTCATTTTAAAATACAAAATCATACAAATTCGAGAGTGTGCGCTGCTGAAAGTAATGGGGCACCAACTCTAGATTCGTTTGATAGATTTTCATTTTAAAAATACAAAACCATACAAGTTCGAGGGTGTACAGTGCCGAAATGGTGCCCAATTCTAGGTTCGTTTAAAAATATAAGTTCATAGAAATTCGAGGGCATTGCAGAAGGCGATGGGTCTGTGACCCCAAGCTCGTTTGGATAGTTTTTTAGGGTTCCGTACTTAAAAAGTAAAAACGGAACCATTATAAGATCACTCCTGTGTCTGCCGTCTGTCTGTCTATCACAGCCATTTTACTCGTAAATTATGGAACGTGGAAAGTTCAAATTCGGGGAAATAATAAAGACCATTGACCCACATATTTTCAGATTAATAAACATTCATAAATATATTTAGTAAAAAAGTAAGGGGCTTATTATGCTACTTGAAAGAAAAATCTTTTCCTTGTATTTAATATTGTGGGGTATCTTGTGAAAGCTTTTGTAACGCTGAACTCAAAAATACATTCTTTTTAATTTTAGGTATTATATTTTCAAAGATATTGTTGAAAATGTAGCGCAAAAATATGTCCCCCCCCCCCCCCCATCTAATTCCGAATCTACTGAAACTGAAATTATGAAAAAATTAGAGGTAGTAGACATTAATATAAACCTTGCCGGAAAATTATATCGATTATCCTAGGTCAGATAGTTTTTGAGTAATTAGCATTTTTCTGTTATACACAAATTTCGATTTACGGGCATTCAGAAAAATTGTTGAGCATCGCTGAATATACCTATCGTTGAAGAAGAATAAAAGCATTGTTGATAAGGATTTTCGAAAAAAAATCATCGGTAATTAGCCGAGATATTAACCCTTAAAGGTAAGGTCAGTTTGGACATACACAAGGGCAGGGGCGGCGTACTCTATGCCTAGTTAACAACTTTTAATGATATATATGTGTATTGTAATGTCCAGTAACAGTATAAAAGCAATAAACGTCAAATTGTTAAAAACATACTAATTTAAGGGGTCTCGGGACTCTAAAAAGTGGAAAAAATGAAAAAAAGACCATTTTCAACATTTAATGTCTTAAAATGTATATGATTTTAAAACACAATTTTAATTGGGATGAAAGATATAAGTATGTTCTTTCGTTTCATGTATTTAAAAAATTGCAAGATACAGAATTAGTATATATAGGGGGCTCGAAACTGTTAGACATTTGTCAAACAAATAAACGGTCAAGTGCGAGCATTACTCGCGCACAGAGGGTTCCGTACAATAAATATATGAATTTGTAATTGTATTATATATTAAAAAAAAGTTGCTAAAAGAATACTAAGACTTTGTAAAAAAAATATACAACGTAGGGTTGGGTATAACTGTATATATTAGAAAAGTATAATCGGGTATACTATGAAAGTTCAAAGAGATATGGAAACTAAATAACAAATATAGCTATTCGTATAACTCTTTTTTTAATATTATCCTAATCTGTTTATGATGAACTTAATTCGGTACTGACAATAAAAGCAGTGCATAGTTAAACTTCATTTGGCATTTAATGAAACTAAATTCAGCGTAGTAATAACCTTTATTTCTACAGTGTAGCTAAAACAAAACCTTTGTTCAAAGTTTAAATGTGGCATTGTGCTAAGCGCGCTTTGAATTGAGATCTCAAAATTGCAACGCCGCCTTGGTCAGTGCCGCGTTTTTCCAGAGAGGTGTTTAATTAACTTTTAAAGTCACTCGAGGTGTATTGCGAGATACATTCAATGCAAACTATCGCGAATCCCACAGTATTTATACGATTCATTCTAATTAAATCTTTCGAGATCGATGTCCTTAAAAAACGGACACCTATTTTTAATTCCAAAACAGACAAACGGTACCAAGAATATTTAATTAAAATTTTCGTTTTATCATGTACGTAAAAATAAGCAAGTTCGCATTTTCTAATAAATTCGTTTATAAATTCTGGTGTCAGTTCATTATTTCATAAGTTTATAAATAGAGTTACTCCGTGCCGGAAAGTATTAAGTGGTCGCAGGACTCGTAAAGCTTCAAAATTTAAGAATTTTTAATTTTTTTAGATGTTAAACTCCTATCTTTTCTGAATATTTTGATATAATTGTTTCCTTGACATTCCCATTAGAACAGAAGTTTTGGCTTTTAGATTTATACCCGCTCAATAGCTGAAGCAGCGTTTCCGAAACTTTAAAGTCATTGTTGTCCAAATGGCGTTTTGGGGCATAACGCGCAGGATACCTGAAAAACTTCTGAATATTTTTTCATGAAATTTTCAAAACATATATTTCATGCTAGTCTGTATAAACTGAAACTAAAATTTCTGTTATTGTTCAAACAAATATTTTTCAGATGATTTACTGTTGAAATTTTCAAAATTTTGTATTAGCTAATGCAACATTGCATTAAAAATATAAAAATGCTTTCAATACAAATTTATTTAAGTTCAGGGAAATTATTACAATATGAAGTATAAGTAAGCACCAAAATTTTCATTCTAGTTGCAATATTCATTTTGTAATCCTGCGCGTAAACTGTTATGCCAATTTTTTGTTCGACGAATGTCTAACAGTTTCGAGCCCCCTATAAATACTAATTCCGTATCTTGCAATTTTTAAATACATGAAACGAAAGAACATACTTATATTTTTCATCCCAATTAAAATTGTGTTTTGAAATCATATACATTTTAAGACATTAAATGTTGAAAATGGTCTTTTTTTCATTTTTTCCACTTTTTAGGGTCCCAAGACCCTTAAATTAGTATGTTTTTTAACAATTTGACGTTTATTGCTTTTATACTGTTACTGGACATTACATTACACATATATATCATTAAAAGTTGTTAACTAGGCATAGAGTACGCCGCCCTTGTCCTTGTGTATGTCCAAACTGACCGTACCTTTAAGGGTTAATATCTGGGCTAATTACTGATGATTTTTTTCGAAAATCATTATCAACAATGCTTTTATTCTTCTGCAACGATAGGTATGTTCAGCGATGCTCAACAATTTTTCTGAATGCCCGTAAATCGAGATTTGTGTATAACAGAAAAATCCTAATTACTCAAAAACTATGTGACCTAGGGTAATCGCTATAATTTTCCTGCAAGGTTTATATTAACGTCTACTACCTCTATTGTTTTCATAATTTTAGTTTCAGTAGATTCGGAATTAGATGGGGGGGGGACATATTTTTCGCTACATTTTCAACAATATCTTTGAAAATATAATACCTAAAATTAAAAGGAATGTATTTTTGAGTTCAGCGTTACAAAAGCTTTCACAGGATACCCCACATGATATACAAAGAAAAGATTTTTCTTTTCAAGTAGCATAATTAGCCCCTCTATTTTTTTATTAAATATATTTATGAATATTTATTAATCTGAAAATATGTGGGTCAATGGTCTTTATTACTTCCCCGAATTTGAACTTTCTTCGTTCCATAGTTTACAAGTAAAATGCCTGTGACAGACAGACAGACAGACGGACAGACAGAGTGATCTTATAATGGTTCCATTTTTACTTTTTAAGTACGGAACCCTAAAAATTGGCATAACAGTTTACGCGCAGGATTACAAAATAAATATTGCAACTAGAATGAAAATTTTGAGGCTTACTTATACTTCAGATTGTAACAATTTCCCTGAACTTAAATAAATTTGTATTTAAAGCATTTTTATATTTTTAATGCAATGTTGTATTTAGCTAATACAAAGTTTTGAAAATTTCAACAGTAAAATCACCTAAAAAAATATTTTTTTGAACAATAAAAAGGAAATTTTACGTTCAGTTTATACAGACTAACATGAAATATATGTTTTGAAAATTTCATAAAAAAATATCCAGAAGTGTTTGAGGTATACTGCGCGTTATGCCCTAAAAACGCTATTTAGAAAATAATGACTTTAAAGTTTCGAAAACGCCGCTTCAGCTATTGAGCGGGTATAATTCTAAAGCCAAAACTTCTGTTCTAATGGGAATTTCAAGGAAACAATTATATCAAAATATTTAGAAAAGATGGAAATTTAACATCTAAAAAATTAAAATTCTTAAATTTTGAAGCTTTAAGAGTCTTGCGACCACTTAATCCTTTCCGGCATGGAGTAATTCTATTCATAAACTTATGAAATAATGGACTGACACCAGATTTTATAAACGAATTTATTAAAAAATGCGAAATTGCTTATTTTCACGTACATGATAAAAGGAAAATTTTAATTAAATATTCTTAGTGCCGTTTGTCTGTTTTGGAATTAAAATTTGGTGTCCGTTTTTTAAGGGCATCGCCCTCGAAAAATTTAATTAGAATGAATCGCATAAATACTGTGGGATTCGCGATAGTTTGCATTGAATGTATCTCTCAGTACGCCTCGAGTGACTTTAAAAGTTAATTAAACACCTATCTGGAAAGACGCGGTACTGACCAAGGCGGCGTTGCAACATTGAGACCTCAATTCGAAGCGCGCTTAGCACAATGCCAAATTTGAACGTTGAACAAAGGTTTTGTTTTAGCTACACTGTAGAAATAAAGGTTATTACTACGCTGAATTTAGTTTCATGAAATGCCAAATGAAGTTTAACTATGCACTGCTTTTATTATCAGTACCGAATTAAGTTTATCATAAACAGATTAGGATAATATAAAAAAAAAGAGTTATACGAATAGCTATATTTGATATTATTTAGGTTCCATATCTCTTTGAACTTCATGGTATACCCATTACACTTTTCTAATATATACAGTTATACCCAACCCTACGTTGTATAGTTTTTTACTAAGTCTAGTATTCTTTTAGCAACTTTTTTTTTTTTTTTTTTTTTTTTTTTTTTTTTTTTTTTATATAATACAATTACAAATTCATATATTTATTCTACGGAACCCTCTGTGCGCGAGTAATGCGCGCACTTGACCGTTTATTATTTTAAAATATAAAATATAAATTCGAAGAAGTACGCTGTCGGAGGCAGTGCCTCTATTCTACGTTCATTTAAATGTATGAAATTTTACAAATTCGATAGTGCACGCTAACGAAGAAAGTGATAGCCATCTCCCCCCAACCACCACCACCAATTTTGGCTCGTTTATAAATAGAAGTTCCGGGAGTATACTCTGCGAAAGGCAATGGGGCCTCGACTCTTGGTTAGTGATGGGCGATTTCGATTTTTTTAATCGATTTAATCGATACTATGAATTTTTTAATCGATGTCTCTAAGACAAAATAAGGTAATATCATTTTAATTTTCCTTCAAAAATTGAAGATAAAGTAGTTGGATGTGCCAATCCCAAAACTTTCATCTGCCTCATAAATGTTAAAACTTCAAAATTCGCTATCACAGTGTCAAATTTAAATGATAACCTATGGCATCATGAAGATTCAAAAGGGATAGGTTCTTTGTAGTTGTGCATTTTAAAACAAATATAAGCATTGCATTTTCCTAACATATCATTGAAATTCGGCCCACACCCTCTTAGGCTAATGTCAGACGAACGTCTTTTTGCACGCTTTTTTTCGCTCTTATGCCATCCCTACACCTCGCTAGCATGTGTAGGGACGGTGTAAGAGCGAAAAAAAAAAAGCGTGCAAAAAGACGTTCGTCTGATATTAGCCTAGATGTCCGCAACGGAAAATCCCAATTAAAAGAGCATAAAAGCGACAGCTGTTGGGCAGTATACACCCAAGCCTAATAAGGATCTATTTATCTGAAAGTGTAACAAAATATGAAGTTTGATTAAATTCCGTGAATTAGTTTTGAGATATGGCTATCACGAATATCATGCAAAAAAAAAAACAACAGTATAGCAGCGCAGCCTGTTACATGATTAACACGAAAAACTCAGGAACAAGTTATGTCAATGACACATAATATTAAGTTTGATGAAATTCCGGTCATTACTTCTTGAGATATTATCGCTAATATCGTGTAAATTCTGAAAAACTGTTAATTCAGGGCTGGTACGGGTGGACAACCCCCCCCCGGAACATTGAAATGTCCATGAAGATTTGATATTTTATGCTTAATGGACAAAAGTCCAATCCCCCCCCCCCCCGAAACTCTAGAATGTCCCTCTCCAGAACCATAGAAATCCCTCTCGGAGAAAATGTCTGAATTCAACACTGCTAAAAAAAAAGCAGCATGGCAGCACAACCTGTTATATCATTTACACGAAAACCTAATCATGAACAACTTATGACAGAATATTAAGTTTGATGAAATTCCGTTCATTAGTTCTTGAGATATGATCCCTAAATCGTTTAATCCAGAAAACGTGTTGAATTCCGGGGGTAGCCCGGAGGGACATGTCCCCCCTCCCCGTGCAACATTCAAATGTCTCCAGAAGTTTGAGATTTTATGCTTAATGTACAAAAGTCCAATCCCCTTCCCCTCTGAACTGTCCCTCTCTGGATCCGCAGAAATCCTCCCGGAGAAAATTGTCTGAATTCAACACTGCTGATAAAATCTTCATAACAACGCCCCCTGTTGGGCGATTTACACCGAAATCTAATATGCAACAATTTATACCAACGTCTAACTGAATGTGAAGTTTGATGAAAATCCGTGAATTAGTTCTTGAGATAGAGCTATTGCGAAAATCGGGGGAAATGCAGCATAGCAGCGCCACCTGCCAGTACATTGACATCAAAAAGTAATCAGCACCAATTTATATGAAAGTCTAATTGAATCTAAAGTTTCAATAGATTCCATGCATTAGGATTCCATGCATTAGTTCTTGAAATAGATCGCCCACAATTTTTTTGTCAGAGACAAACAAATAGAGACTGACAGACAGACAACGTATAAAAATAGTCAAATCGTATTCCAGGGAAGATCTTCTAAAACTATAAATCCTTCGAAAACCGGAAGTCGAAATTTTTCACGAATCCAAAGCTTTCTTTTTCTAAAGACAAAAGAAAGCAAGAAAAAATGAACGCATCGATTCTGCCCGTAAATTAAGATCAGAAATGGCGAATCGATTCAGCAGTTCAGATTCGATGCCGATGTCGATCTTTAGATGCGGGCAGAATCGCTATTTTTTGAATTACTTAATTTTTTAGATTCGGGCGTATCGATTCAGTTCAGATTCGATGCCGATTTTTAGATGCGGGTGAAATCGTTATTTTTCGATTTACTTCAATTCAAATCGCATCGCGCATGATCCACGATTCGGGTTGAATAGATTCC